>QZGG01000603.1:0-116208 GCA_006409495.1 Sedum album | reverse complement strand
AGCCCACGGTTATTTTGCAAATTTATGAAATATTCATTGTCAAATCCATCGGGGGTCGAAGGGTCTAGATTCACTCGAGTGGTTCTTGATCCTCCTTGTGGGCATAACTTCCTTAGAGTTTCCAAGTATGTTTTGTCCAGGGTTGGGTCAGGGCTGCCTGTGCCATCGAAGTTGTACAGCCTGTCGGAGAACAGAACACACCTAGACCTTCCAAATGTATGTGCACCTGTTCAAAGAAACACAATATATGTTTACTCAACAAGTTCAGGTAAACTGACCGCTAGACATCTACTCTTTTATTTGTAGAATAAGAAAATAAATAAATTACCAGACAACGCGACAAGGTCAGTGGAGCTGAGATTCATGTCTGAAAATTTCTTTTTGAGAGCATCAAGTGATTCTTGAGGACCGGGTAGGTTAATGTTGGCTCCTAATCTGCTGGCTGTTAGACTATCTCTTCTTCCCAACATCACATCCCATGAAGGACCTCCCGCCTGCATTATAACATAAGTTATATTTGCTAAGAAATTTTGGAGTATAGAAAAATCCGAAAAATTTAAATTTTAAGGCAACTTTTTGGAAATTTTTTATTTTTACCAATGGATGGAAAACCTATGATCAGTTTACATACCAAGGAGACTGAAGCTTCTGATGCAATAGCCAAAATGTCAGCACAAGAAACAACACCAGGACATAAGCTTTCCAGCGCAGTTTTGATTTCATCCACGACGCTCCACCCATCCACGGAGTTAACGTTTGGGGCTGCATCCTTCTCGCTTAGTATATCTTCTGCATTGTCCAACAATATTGATCCATCACATCCCTGCATCATTGAACCAAAAATGATATCAAAAGAGATCTAAGATTTGCATATATACTTTTTATTGAACGTTGTAACAGTGCATGCGAAATCAAAACCCTAACATGCTTACATTAACAAAACAATCATGGAAATGAAGCCTGATGAGTTTAGCTCCAATTCGGACATCGGTGGTGTTAGCTAGCTGAATTACTTCACGAACCACGGTCGACACATTAGGGCAAGAAATGCTATAAAATGTGGAGTTTAGCTGAGCTTTGGAGCTCCCAACGAGCAAGGCAGTAGCCATAAACACTGCACTTATAATGCCCCAAAGTCCACCATTCATCATTATTTACCTTGTTCAAAAATCTCAAGACAAAACAAGAGAAGAATGTGATTCTAAGTAGTTGATGAAGACAATATTGTATGTATAATGTAGGGTTTGTATACTAGCAGAATAGAACAGCTAGCTAAGGGTTTTAAACTATATAAAAAGTAATTGGTAAACGTGTAGGAACATTCAAAAGTTTAATATTGAATTTGTAGATATGAACAGTTCAAGTTTAAGTGCTAGAAGCAACTTATCCAAAAATAAAATGTTTTACAACGTGTCCATGATTTGATGCGTTTTGTTTACATATCCATTCAACGAGGAGCTGTTAAGTTCATCCACATTCTTAATTTATATTCGTAAGGTTATATTTATGTCCACATCATTTATTATTTTAACAATTTGGTGTTATGAGACAATCACTAAGTCACTTGCACTTAATGTTATTTAGCAACTCAAAAGTAGACACTTGTCACCAACTGATGAACTAATGAATAAGATGTACGATTGAAATATACCCTTATAAATGTAATTCAAGGAAAGGGATATACTTGACCGTTCCTCTTCATTTAATAACAAGTCGAGAAAGAATACTAATTCCATGGTTTATTTTAATCTATGCAAGTATTAATAAAAAGATAGCATAAAAGTCTAACACAACCTGTCTTGTTTGCCTGATCAATGCGAATATTAATCTGAAGTTTATACTATTTTCTGGATGGGCTTCTTGATGGTATTTATTTTAAATGAAATTATTCCTTTAAATTTTTTTGGCGGAAAGCTACCCTCTCAATAGCTCAATTTTAAATGAAATTATTCCTTTAAATTTTTTTTGAGATAATCATTCATCAATTCTAATATCGTTAAATTGTGACATCCATTCGTCGGTTCTAATATCTTTTAGCGGAAAACTGATTGTTGGCTATGCTTTAAATCTAATTTTTAATCTTAAAAAACTAATCTAATAACATCATAAACAAAATCAAAATCAATTAAAGATTAATTTTGAGAAATATTATGATTTGTTGAGTTTGTAATAATAGATTAAGGTTTGGGTTATGAGTTTTGGATAATTCAAGCACAATTGAACAAGAATAAAGACATATTAAGGTTGATGAAAATATTTAATGTTAACTAAGTCTCAAAAAAATTGAAGGGGTGATTTTATTAAAATTGAACTTTTGAGAGTGATTTTCGGCAACAAAAAAACCTTATGACATAAAATGTTCAAATAAAACTAAACAGACTGTCTGATTATTCGATGAAATCGAAATTCAAACACTTAAACGACTACTGAGAACCCACTAAACGGCATCATGGCGAGGCTCTGTATCTTCATTCGTCAAGGCCTTCATCGGCACATTTGATCCTTCATCATCAGTCTCAACAATAATCCTCTTGTACCATTTAGCACAAAACAAGTACAGCACAAAGTCAATGGCGGTCAAGATAGCAATGAGGAAGTAAAACCTGTCCATATGTCCTTCATTCAGATTCTCAGGAATCCATCCAGGTGCACTTCCCTTTGCAGTGATCTCCATAACCATCATAACCAACAAACTGCTTACAAAATTCCCTAGAGAAATCGATGCCATGCATAATGAGCTTCCGAAGCTCTTGATCCCATCGGGCGCTTCCCCGTTGAAAAACTCCAACTGTCCGACGTACATAAATACTTCAGAAGCTCCAACAAGGACGTACTGAGGAATCTGCCAGAAGATGCTCATTGTGCTTATTTTTTCATGAGGGATGACTGACCGTAAACGGAAGATTTCTGTCAATCCGGCTGCTACCATTGCTAGCATTCCAATGATTAGCCCAACACCCATTCTCTGCAGCTCTGAGATGCCTTTTGGGTTACCTGTTAGACGTCCTGCAAGTGGTACTAGAACTTGGAGTATAGCAAAGTGCAGATTAAGACGCTGAATAGACTGATATGCTTGCTGCTGGAATGTGGAAGTCATTCACCCATGAGTTCATGACAGCGCCTTGCTCGACGAATAAGGAAGCCATTTGTGTAAAGACAACAGAATATATGATAGTACAGAGCCACACTGGCATCAGTTTGAGCACACATTTCGCTTCTTCCACTTGTGTCACAGTGCAAAGCCTCCATTGATTCTTCTTCTGGCCACAAGCTTCTTCCTCCGTCATTGTCGCCGCCTTGTCCAAAAAGCTAATCATCAATCGATAAAACACCTTTTAAGAATGATTCAAAAAAACTCAACTGAATAGGTTCTATAACAAGAATAACTAATAGCTGCAACTTACCGAAACTCATCACTGTGAAGAATCTTTCGAGCACCTTTGATGGCAGATTCAGTTCCTTTAATCTCGTACAAATTCTCACCTTCAGCAGGAGCTAAATGCCACTTTCGAAATGAAGCCACAAAAACTTGAGCAACCCTTGGAATAGGATTGCCACAAGGCTTAATGTAACGATATCCACGAGATCCCATCAAGTAAGATACTAAACCAACTATAGCAGCTCCAGTCGAGACAATGAATCCCAAGACCCACTTGCCGGAATCCTCGAAGTAAACTAGAATGGTGTTTGAAAAAAGTGAACCAACGTTTAGAGCAAAGTAAAAATAACCAAAGAAAAGGCCTTTTGAATCTCTAGATTTCTGATCAGCTTCATCAAATTGGTCAGCTCCAAATGTGGCTAAAGTTGGTTGATGGCCACCGTACCCGAATGCAACTAGATATATAGCTAGATAAAACATAGCAACTCCTAAAGAAGATGATGGCGTACAAAGTGTGTCCAAGTCGCCGCAACCTTCTGGATGGATCAAAAAGATCCATGACGAGAGTGACACCAAACCCAAACCCTACAAACATCGCATACCGAAAGACACCAAATGCAGTCAATCAACCATCTGTGATACGTACACTACACAATGTTTGAATGTTTGTACTTTCAAGTATGCATACCACGATGAGGATGAACTGAAAGACACCACAAGTTAAGAATCGACCCCAGTAGGAATCACTCAAGAAAGCTCCGATCAACGAGCACATATAAACAGTTCCAGTCCACTTGCTTACGTTGTTAGCAGCATCTGCATTACTCTGACCTAAAACTCTAGTGTAAAACAACACTAGATTGACTCCAACTCCGAAGAATGACAAGGTAGCAAGCCCTTGGTTAGCTGCATTCAATCAAAACATTGTCATTACCACTGCCGCCAATTGATAATCAAATGATGAAAAATTCAAAAACACACTTACCAAGCAAGAGATAAGCATACTTCCATCCACCTCTACGCTTCTCCTGCTTTAAACCAAAAAAATCACTCACAATCAGATAAAAAACATACCCTTTTCGACAGACGATGATTAATGAGTTTTGGATGCTAAAATTCCCACCTTTACGGTAACCTCGCTAGCCCGGGCAGAGTCCATCCTGTCGATCTGCAAAAAAAATCAGATGAGTTAATAAAAAAGAAGAAGAGAAATCAATGATAGAAACATAGTTGAATCAAAGATAAAGTTGATTACTTTTTGCGGAACTTAGAGACAAAGCTCGGTTCTGGGGATGGTGAAGAGCGAGTGTCTAAAAACAACAACCGACTGATGAGTGATCCGATGGATCTCTTTGTCATCTAGGTTTAGCACAACACCTAATAGATTTTGAAACAACCTCAGCTCAGCTGACTTCGATAAAATCGAAAAAAACACAACAACAGAGGAAGGAAGAGCTTCGAACCTTTCGAGATTCTGTCGATTGATGTTGATTCGGAGAATGTGAAGATTTTTATAATAAATGGAGATGTGAAAGGGTCAGATTTGAAGTAACTAATCACCGGGTTTTACTCACTTTCTATCGACTTGGTTTTGTTTCATCAGGATTCGGTTTGTCTTTTTTGTTAATTTGTTTATTATTATTTTGAATTAATGATAAGCGATCTGTTGGGTACGTACGAGGTATTCAGAAGGGAATTGATATTTGAATTTGCATCTCACATCACACGTACTTTTTAACTGAATCATTTTACTATTTAATTATAAGTTGTTGGTCTTATCGTCTCCTTATCTTTCTCTTTACTTGGTTTTAGTCTTTTAGAGAAGATACTTTTTGCTATTTATAGGAAGATTCATGCAAGACATTAGCTGTCTACAATTTGGATTTTGTTTTTGTTATTTGTTATTTTTATTTGGTTATTTTAATTATGGAACTATGTATGAAGTATTGTTTGATAATTTGGAAAAAGTTGATTGAATCCGGAGTTACTAAAATTGATATGATTATACCTAAAAATGATTTTCTTTTTGTTTATTATGATTTGAAGTATTTATTAGTAATTTTTGGATTCAATGGATAAGTGATGTGACAGCTAAATTTTACTAATTTTCCCAGTGAATTAATGAAGACATGATTAGAGCACAATAAAATGAAGGGTTATTTACGGCAAACCACCCGTAAAATCTCCTAATTTTCACCGAACCACCCGCTTGTTTCTTTTTTTTAAGGAACCACCCTTAATTTTAAAACTTAATTGGCAAACCACCCAGAAGTAACTTAATTGAAAAATAAGGATTCTAAATAATAATTTTTAGCGTATATGTATGTATTTTAGGAACCACCCTTATTTTTCAAAAAACATTTATGATTTTTTTAATTATATATGTATTTTTAGCGTTTTTAAAAGTTTCTTTTTATGATTTTCGACAATTTACCCTTCGGTTAATTAATTAAATATGTATTTTTAATGGTTTTAAATTTTTTTAGCATCAAATATTTTTTAATGATTTTTTTAATTAGTTATGTATTTTTTTCGTGTTTTTTTAACTTTTTCTTATCATTTATATTAATATTTTGATTAGACTAAGTTACGTACTCCTGGGTGGTTTGCCAATTAAATTTTAAAATTAAGGGTGGTTCCTTAAAAAAAGAAACAAGCGGGTGGTTCGGTGAAAATTAGGAGATTTTACTGGTGATTTGCCGTAAATAACCCTAAAATGAATCAATATGTTCGAATGAATCTTATATGTCCATAAATGTTAAGTTCATTTATGGATAAAATGAGTAAATTCGCAGATTGATATTAAGGTTGAACTTTTATATATATATAGAGGTTGTATCCCGTGGACCCATCCAATTTGATGGATTCGTGGATCCCCTCTTGCATCCGTTGATTGCATTTTTTTGAACGCACCAGATTGCGCCATGTATGTGCACTTGTCATGTGCACATCACGTGTGCACATGACAAATGCACACGTGCAAGTCACATGCTTCATTAATGCGCTGACACAATCTGGTGCGTCCAAAAAATGCAATCGACGGATGCAAGAGGGGATCCACAAGTCCACCAAATTGAGAGGATCCACATGATACATTCTCTATATATATAAAACAAAGATACATGCACGACAAGATTTGATAAACATTTGGAATTGCTGAGTCTTTATTTTCTATTTCATTTTATTTCACTCCTTTGAAGTCAGAATGGTTCAAATTCAATGAATCAATCATATGTAGTAAAATTTATGAGGTGACAGCTCATCTTCTGCAAACTTTAATCATTTTACATAAATCAGTGAAAAATACTGTAGTATCAAAGTACAAATAGAACACTCTGGAAGTAAACAAGAAGATATTGATTCAATTATTAATAAATACAGAAACAAAAGTCAGGTTTGTAAAATTGAATAGAGACAAAAGTGGTCGTATCCAAATTTGAATTGATAAGGACAGGAGCTTATCTATACAGCATTACAGCTGTCAAGGGGGTTTTCTTCTCACGAGAGGTTTCTCTTTGTGTGTGTTTCTCTCTTCAGATCTTTGAATTTGTAGGAGTGTTCTTACGAGAGTTCTACTCTTTGTTCGCTGTTTTTAATTGCTTACTATGAAGGTTTATTGGTTGTCTGTCTGTTTCCGGCCTCGCGAGTTGCGCGAATAAATTCGTCCGAGATTTGAAACTAGGCTGAAAGATGGAGCATGATAACTAAGGCTGCCGTTCTCCTCCAGTCCTCCTGATGCACCTCAGCTATGTGAAAATTGCAGTCTCGTCCTTGGTGATCAGTGGCAGCTCCTCCAAAACAACCGAGGTCATCCATAAGGCTATGACAACTGTGGAAACCGATTCAGTGAAGCCCGTCTTTTTGACTACACAGGCAGCCTCTGCTCTACAACCTAATGTTTCACCGCCTCATGGACTGCTCTGGATGCTTTACAGTTGTTTTGGTAGTTCCGTCTGTTATGTTTAGTGATATGTGGGTTTGGCGGGGTTCGCGGAGCCTTCGCCGGTGATCGTTTTTGGGTGGTAAGTATGTGTCACTTCATCCCGTCGTGTGCGGCTTCTTTTGGTTGGCCTTGTGGGTGGATTTGATTCGATCCTTTTTAAGCTGGTTCTATTTGGATCAAGCTTACACAGTTGGACCAATATGGATCAATTTCTGAGGTTATATTTTTAAAGCTCAATGGTTTTTTCAATTATTATCACAGAAATCTTGGAAGATCTGTATAACAGACTAGTCGTCAGTTATGTGCTCACCTGCTCAAAGTTCTGTCAATTTTTACACATTCTTGTACGTACCGATGCAAATGATTGGATCTAGTCTTATAATTTATATTCCTTATATTTCACTATTCCGAATCAGGCTAAATTTCTATTTAATTTTTTAAGCTGAAATTATACTTTTGGGTCTTGCCCTTCTATCAAAAAATCGAATGGACCGGACCTGGTGTCTTGGGCCGGCCCGTTACTTTATTCATCAAAATAGTCTTACAAGGCAATCAAATGACTGCAAAGATATCCAACATAGCGCTTATTGCCAGCCATTTCTGTTAATATAAATATAAACATGTCTGCAGCTGTTAGTGACTAATGATCTGATGAAATGAATTGTCTCTGGGGTAAGATGGCAATCAAATGACATTTAACACCATAATCAGCTGTTGGTGTTGGCCTAGCATCCTCAACTTTGTTCAATTGACAGACCTTGAGAATGACAGTGGCGGCGTTCCCCATCTGTTTTGAAGGCAAATACAATGAAAAAAATAAGATGTAGAAATCTACATTACCCATCAATACAAAATGAAGCACGGTTCTTGGTCGTGACTTATGCTATTAAAAATATCAAGAATGGGTAAACATAATCAGCAAGAGTATGTGCAGAATGAAATGTACATAACTTCAGCTAAACATAGAATAAAATGCTAATCACCAACAATAACTGTGAAAAGGCAGAGCACACCAAATCCTTTTCAAGTTGGAAAACATATGATGCTTTTATTTTTAATAGGGATGCGTTCATCTGTATCATTAGTTATTACCACTTTCATCATCAGATATGTCTTCAAGCATTGCAATTGCATCAACCAATGTCTGTTCTTGCTCCTGTGCCAAAACAGAAGAAATCACACTGTGTTCCCAAAAATAGACATTTTAAAAGGATTCTTAAGGCACAGAACATATTGGTGCTCTTACTTTCAGCACTCTTTTTGCCTTCTGAATCTCCAGCAGATCAGGTTGGCTAGCATTAAAAATCTTCTCTATCTAAGATGCCCATCACAATCACCACAATATGTTTTGAAAAAAGTATTAAAAATCCAGCACAATGCAAGAAAGCCTCTTACCTCTTTAATAAGAGTTTGTGTGTGCAATAATTCAATACTGCCTGGAGCTTTCTTCCTAGTGTCATTCTGCGGTTGAGCACTTAGTACATTGCTGATTACACGTCCTCTTCCAGCACCGCTTAGACCCCGACCGCATGTCACAGGTCTCTTAAACCCACGACCAGATCCAGGGTACAAGCTTTTACGAGTGGGACCGGGTTCTTCACATTCCCATCGAATGTCTTCAGGAGATATCTGCTATATTAAGAAGTCAAACTGAAGCTCATATTGGTAGAGTTATCCAGAAGTGCATTATGCATATTTAAAAGAGAACAAATATGAGGCACAATCTTGAAAATGAAAATATGCCAAATGCACCGGGCCTCGGCAAAAATACCCCTCCAAACTAATGCACAACAGCCCAGGGGTATTTTGTTATTTCTACATTTAACTTTTTGTCGTTTTGAAATTACGAAAATAGTAAAATGCCCCTTCTGTTTGAATTTTCATAGCCAAAAATATGACTTTATCGTCATTTTGAGCCTCGGTGTGCTTCAAGCAACACCCCTAGAAAACAAGGAGTGCCACATGAAAAAGACAGAAATTATTAAGCTGTTAATCTCATAATTAAACCATTAATACCTCTTTGAGATCAACCCACTCCCATGTTTCATGAGCAGCGTGCATGTCATACCCCAAAAGATGTTTTCCCTGGAAAATTATTTCCATAACCAAATGAATTCGTGGAACAAAGTATGATTGAGAATCAAGAACTGGGTATACCTTTAGTGGGTCGAATTGAGTTATCATAGCCTCATAAAAGTGATCATCCTCAGGCCACCTTGTCCAAACCTTTTTACCAACGTATGGATCAGGAGCTGCTCTTTCCGTAAATTCATTTGATGCCAAGGCGCCATATGAACCACGATTAACAGCTTTGGTTCTTTCAGCAAAACTTGCATTACTGAACTAGATAGATTTCATAGAGTCAGAACGCAGCAAGGAACATCTAAAAACATGAATACCATGTGCAGTACAAATAGACTTTTTGGTATGTGATAATAAAAATCGTGTAGCTTACTTGTTTATGCTTCATGCCCCTACTAACTGACGGCGATGATTTTTGTCTCTTTAGCGATCCTGATATAGTTGGAATAGCCAATGCGCCATTATCATGACGTGCACCACTGTGCCAACCTGCTTGGAGCCCACTTAACCTCCACTCTCTGAATCAGAAAAAAAAACACTTGCTAATTCAGTGCAAGGTTTAGGGACATTAAGATGTGAATTGCAGATTGGACACAATCAAACCTTATTCTTCCAATCATATCATCGCCATTCACACTTGATAAAAGATCTCTGTGCTCATCATCTGATACTCTCAGCTCCTTACGAAGTTCCGTCATTAAACTTTCTTGCTCCTGTTAATTAGAGGTCACATGTACTGCAAATTATCTACTACAACTTTGAATAAAAGGTCTTTAGGAAATATTACCCATGTAATGGAATCAGACTGAGCCCTGAATGCTCGTAAAATAGAACAATACGCTTCTTTCTCAATAAGATGGATTTGACTATCCATTTCATTATGAACCCTAAAGACCGATCCGCGACCTGCATCAGCATGCACTCCCCGCGAAAAGTGATTTTGAGGTGGAAGAAAATCATCATCAGTACCTGCAATAAATAAGAGTGCGGCAGGATTTAAGAAAAGGGAGAAATAATAGTCTCATTCATCACATCATGCATGAGTAAAGCGTGGTGTCCCATGTCTCACAGATATAGTAAGAAAAACGAACTTCTGGCATGTCAAGAAATAAATATTCGATAAACATGTGAATCACAGAAAATTTCACAACTATTGAACATAGAAACACAGATAATTCTAGAGCCTAAATCTCACAGAAGACATGCACACATTAACATACTCATGAAACTTGATATCCAAATACAAAAAATCTCAATGTTCCAAAATTTACAATTGAAAACCAACATCAACCCAAGATCTAATATTTGCAATCAGATCTTGGTTGCACAGTGATTTGCATACAACGCCTTTTTATTTTTGTTATGTCATAAAAAATGAGGTTGTTCAATTAAACGAAGTCTTTTTCAAATTGCAGCAAATTGCTGTGTAGCAGTGGATCTTTTTCCAAATTCGCAAAATCATTACTGAAAGTTTGCGCAATCTTTTTCCGACTAAACTTATACTTTATTTGCGCCAGAAAGTTCATCAACAAAATTTTGAGGAATAAAATGCAGAAAAAGTGCACATGTGTAACAGGCTCTCAAATTAATCTTTAGGTTCCTACACAGGTCTAAAACTTGCATCTTCAAGAATCAAGATATGTTCTTTCTCAACACACAATAACAATTACACACTCAATTATCAGAAATGTCAAGATGACCAAAAGCATTGAAGGAGTCCAAGGCGCTAGCTGCTACGCAAAATTTAAACTTCCAAGTACATGAAAGATCCATTCTTTTACCATCAACACATTTCAAACTTCAATCCAACACAAACCCTAATTCCTCAACAATAAACAAAAAAAATTCATGTGGCCAAAAACCAAAAAACAATGAGTGAGGGTAAAAGACTCACTACTGCTGTCGTATTCCATCACCGGCCAGCTCCTCAGATCGAAAACCCTAAAACCACAATCGCCAAGATACGAACTTTCTCCCCAAAGAAGCAAAATTTCACAAGAATTCTCAAAGGGAGACAACAATGCTGCGATTTTGGATCGCAATTCGTAGAGAGGAACAGTCGAACGGGAGACTAGGGCACGTCAAATTAAAGGGGAACGTAACGTATTCTAATCTCTTTTTTTAACTTTTCTTATAGAAAATTTACTTATTTTCCAACTCTTGCAGGCATTTTATCAAACACTTCACGCGCATACTTCAAACTCCCACATTCACACGATCTGAGCTGGTCGCGTACACGCCGATGAGCTTGGAGTTGACGTTGTTTTGACTCTATTGCTTCCAGGAATAAGCAAGCTCTGCAAGTGGTTGGTTTCTGCTTCATGCATTTGTGAAGCAAGAGACGCAACTTATTGAAGCTTTTCGGTACGATCAGCCAACGGATCGTTGTTGAAAGATTTGTTCTTTTTGCATATGTTACATTGCATTTCTACAAATGTGGAAAGATTGAATCTTTATCATTTGCTTGACTGCTGAAATACTTTGTTTCAGGGTTTACAATTTCTTAGACAAAAGCTTAGAGAGTTGAACAGTTTCTTAGGATTGGAGTTTGAGCATTTGATGTTTGCACCTGAGATGCAAAGGTAATGCTAATTTTGTAGATTCAGTTAGCGGCTAGCACGCTTTGTCATTGAACTTACATGAAATCAAACAAATGAAACTAGTTTTATGAAGTTGAATTACAGCTCGTAAGCTTAGCAATGACTTTACATTTCAGGACCCGGTCGTTTACGTAAAAGCCAGGCATTACCATGATCTTAACGCTACAGGGTTCAGTTTGTGATCTATGTCGATACATGCCCATATCTTCCATGTACTGTGAATCGAATGAAGCGTTCTCCGCAACCCGCATAATTGTCAGTGGTGGATGGAATGAGAATGCCAGCAAATGCAGCAACCATATGCATTTAGCAGCTACGAAGAAAACTTGCAGCAGCTGCTCAGGCCAAGGGTTGCTCCAGTTCAGCATTGAGATGATGCAGCTCATTTTCTCATCGCAGAATTTGCTGAACTCCTCACTGTAGTACTTAGTCCCCTTTTTGAGAACTTCATTCCAGCTTAGGTTCCTTAAAGCTACATATGAGGCGAATTGAGCTTGGCAATCTTGATGAGGCTCTAGGTGCTTTGGTGCGCCGTTTTTCTGGAAGATTGGGTTTTCGAAATCCTGATAAAGGGTTTGGTTTATTATGGCTTCTAAATGGTACAAGACTGATTTTGTGGACTTTGAGTGGAGTGACAGTTTGTAAGGCTGGAGGAGCATATTGAGACTGTCTATTAAGGTATCTTTCGTGTCTTCAACTTCAGCCACCAAGCAACGGCAAAACTGATTTACTGACAGTCTCGCTTCGGATACAATCTGTAGAAAGCCTTCGACCATCACGTCCTCACTAACTGGCATCAAGCTGTTTCCATCAGGTTCATTGAAGGGCTTGTCATTTTCTCTACTAGTTGAAAAGTTCCTGAGCTTTTGTGGACGTTTTGACTCAGCTTTAAGGGCTTCCTTAAGCTCCCTACAGTAGCTCTCTAAAAACTCCAATTTCTGTTTCAACTCTCCTAGTGTGGACCTCATCTCAGAAACCTCCAATAACGCAGCTTCCCTTTCCTCAGTTGCTCTCATGAGCTGTTTCTTCAGTTTCTCAACCGATAAGATCCCCATATCTTTAAAAATATCGGACAACTGATCTTCCTGATCATCCACACGATAAGGTGAAGACTCATACTTATGTTGCTTCTTCTTGTTCCTATTAAACAACCATGACAAACTAATGCCTTTACTCTTGGGTCGCGCTGTAAGTGAATGATGAGTATCTGTCAACGGCACCACAATGCTAGAATTAAAATTTCTCTCATTGCTGTTTGTGTTCATAGCAGGAGCCTTGACTACATTACTTGATGGCAATGAGCTGAAGTCTCCCAGGCTGTTCCTCCTAGCATACCTCAACATGAATTCTGTATTAGGTGATGATGAGTTGAATAAACTGTTTAGGTTTTTGTTCTGGTTTTTGTAGCTGCTCGCGCAAGACCCTGCTAATGAGGACTTGTGACTATCAGCAAAACGATCATGGATTTCAGAAGCAGAAGGCGGCGCCTTTTTATAAGACAAAGTATCTTCAGCAATGGTTTCAATGTCTAAGCCATATCCTTCCCAGTTTCCTGACAAGGCTCTACTTCTACTTTCACGACTCATAGGTACTGATTCATCTTCATAACTCTGATTAAAACATTCACATTTCGTTAAGGTAGTTTCACATGAAAATATTTCATTGAAAGTTGTGATGAAAAAATAAGAAAACTTACAGGAGTGAAAATGGGATAATCCTGAGGAGGAAAGTGGGATTGATGACGAGGCCGGGCAGCAGGAGAAGCAGTTCCACTCCTGAAAGTGGCTGGACTGCCTCCTTGCAGCAAAGCAGCATGAAGAGCTCTGAGCTCCACAGCTTTAGCAATGGAAGCTTGCAACTCTTTTCTGCTAACTTCATTACATATGCTGCTGCTTTCACCACGGGTTCTCCTGGTTGGTGAACTCCTTTCAGAAGCCATTCCCTTGTTAAGAAAACAGTTGTAAACTTGTAAAGGTATGAGCAAGAATTTCAGAACGGAATTAGAGTGACAAAATGGGACTAACTACAAGTTGGGTATTGGCCATTTTGGGCTTTTGGGATGAGAATAGGAGAGAAGGATGAAGAAAGCATAGAAAGGAAAGATGGGTGATGAAAGCAGGATGGGGTGGTTTGAAGGTGCAGATGTATTGATATCATCATGTGATCCAAAAAGGGATGATGCAAAGGTGTAGTGTTTTTTTATTCAGGTAAAGTCCAAATAATACATGGAAAAGGCTTATTAAAAAAGACAATGCAAATGAGCTGGGAAAGAGTAGGGCAAGTGATAAAGCAGCAGAAAGTGAATGAGAAGAGAAGCTCAACTTTCATGGCCTGCTCATCTCTAACCTAAACATGTTGATGAAGTCTCTCTATGTGCCTTGAGTTTATCTTGTAGGGGACAAAGCAAACCCTTATACCTTAACACACAAGAACATTTGAAAGACAAGCCAAAATAAGAAGACAGGACTCATACTCCTTTTCATTTTCTGATTGCTACATGTATTCCATGGATCCAGCTGTGGTGTGTGCAAGGCTCTAAATTTCTAGGTTTGGTAAATGGAAGTGGAATTCCAGGCAAACATTATTATAAAGAATGTTTAAATTAAGAATTCCAAGTACCCACTTTGTTTAAAAATGCATGTCTTTATTGAAATCTTAAGAAAAAAAGCCAACTGCTCTAGTAGAAAACTGAAGAAAGTAATACAAACCAAACAAAGGATAGTGTTTGTCAACAGACAGCCACATGCAAAACAAACCAAACCAAACAAAAGGCAATTAATGCCACCACAGTTCCACTTTCATATCCATGATGTAGTACTAACTAATCTGACTGTGATCATATAGTCAATATATTCTTTTCATTTGGAATCATCAAAACTAACCAAGCATTGCAAGCAACAGAATCTACTAATTAGAGCAGATCATTACTAGAAGCAAGACTATCTTTCCACTAGACAAGAAGAACAGCACAAGTTTGACCAAGTCAGTGACGAGATTGGAACTTGGAAGAGAATAGAATGATGAAAAACATGTTTGCAGAGTGCATTTGAATTTTGAATAGCCCAAGAAAGGCTTGATTCATTCTAGAGTACCTTGAAACTCTGAAATGCAAATAGAATAGGTGGGTACTAGTTTCTTGGTAAATTGTAAAAGCTGTGTTTTCCTTCCAAGCATTTGTCCTCTTGTGATTGTTCCATACCTACTGAAATTTATTCCCATGAATATCATAAAGTTTCATATATCTATCTCATCAATCTCAGAAAAATGTTGCCACTGAACCTCCTTACCAGCCCAATGGGTTCAAGAAACTTTTTGACACTGAACATAACCAGCCCAAGTATGTGCACTGTGCACGAGTTAGGGAATGCACTAAACTGCTTATTTTATGTCAGAGCTGCTAGATATACCGATCATCGATGCATATGGGTCAAAATGATACTACTGTCCTCTTAGAGTTTGATAGCTTACAATTTTAGAGGTACTTAATAAAATTTTACTGGATTAATCAAAGAGGAGTTCCAGATGCACTAGCCGTCAGTGCATACTGACGATGTTTTTTACTCTTTTACCCTCTCAAATCAGATTAGACCGACACCTACTAAAGATATTTTGATAAATTCAAATAAAATAAATTCAAATAAATTAACAAAATGTTATTATACTTTTTAAAGTTGAAGACTTAAATGAATGATATAATCATCATTCCGACCGTCACTTAGCACTAACCGTCGGTGCATGCAACAAAACTCTTAACCAAAATATCCTAAGTGATTGTTAAATGAAGGGCAAAATGACAACAGCTCTGATGAATTAAGTACTTATCTTTATGTAGATGGTGTACACAAATTAGTGCAAATGTCACAATGTGGATGTAGACTGTCCATGCATGTCATTATGAGTACGAGTACAATGTAGTGCCACGTAATGTTACAGAGGTCCTTCCTCTCAAAAAAGAAAGCCAGTACCAACACGTACAGATATTCTTCTCTCTAATTTTACCCCAAACCCCTCAAACCCTTTCCTTCAATTTCGATACGAGGAAATTCAAACAGTGAACTAAGTACAAAGCCTTCAGTTTTCTCTTTTATCTCCGAAAGCCAGCTTATTTCTCTAACCCCTCTCACGGTCACTTTCCTCCACCGGCTTACTCCGTGCCTTGGTGGCCGGATGTGCTAGGTTTGGTGGATGTGTAAGGTGGTTGTTGTCTGCGGTGTTGGTGGGGGTTAAGTCTGGTGGCCGGGGTTTCCCTCTGGTGGCCGACGGCTGGTTCACCCAACGGATTCTTCACCGCCGTCGCCGTCTACCGGGGTGGCTGCATGTATTTCGGTTCGAAGCGTAGTCTTCAGCCGCTGTATTTTGGTGTGTTTTCTGTTTTGTCAGTTTGCTTTCCTAATTCGCTTAGCTGGCGGAAGATTGCTCTGTCGGTGGGAGGTGTCTCTGAAGCTTTTGGGATTTCGTTTTTGGCCTGGGTGGTGTCTGCTTTGGGGGTGGTTCAGTTTTGGCTCACTGATGCGTTTCTTTTCTCAGCTGGGTGCTGTTGATTGGCGGCGCGGCGAGGCTGCGGCTGTCTTTTGTTGTTGGAGTTCTGCTGTCGGCGGGGTTGGTCTGGATGGGTTGCTCTGGGTAGCTTCGTCCCTGTTCAGTCTCGCTGTGGTGTTTGCCAGATGCTGGCGGTCCCTGGTTTGTGGCTGCTGGTGTGCTGGTGTTCTGCTTTGGTCGCCGGCTGAGTCTGGCGTTCCGTCTCATTTTCGGCGACTGCTGTTCTGGGTCTGTTCCGGATGCTTTGGATTGTGGTGCGCCGTTTCAGTTTTGGATGCTTCTGTCCAAGTCAGCCGTTTCTTTCCTCCTCAGGCTGTCGGCGGTTCAGCAGCTCCGCCGGGTTCAACCGCGTCGTCCGTGTCAACCGTCTCAGCCGTTGTCGTGGATTTCTTTGGTCTCCACACATGGCAGCTGCTTCATGATTTCCATTTGTTGCTGTCTCTACCACGTGTCCGAGCTCCACCTTGCACGCTTCTGAATCTTCCACGTGTCTGAGACCCACGTGCTTCACTGCCTCAAGCTCAACTTCTATCGGATCGGTTTGAACCTGGTACAATTAGTCTTTGATCAGTTCCTCGACCGAGAATATCTTTCTGGATGTCTACCGTCGTTATTTTTTACTATCATTGCATTCTCGGAAGCGGGTCATCATGGACTTACTTTACTTTAGTGCTCACTTAGTTTCTGTCATTATTTTTTTATGGGTACCGAGGCAAAGTACTCGGTTTAGTCATTATTTTCTATTTCCTAGTTCTATAGACTAGATTGAGTCAGACTAACTTTTAGTTAGCCTTTAAAGTCCTCTAAATGTACCTTCGGTCTTTTGGCCTTTTAATCAAAAAAAAAAAATCGATACGAGGAAAAGTAATGGAAAGCATATTAAGGAAAAATGTAAAAGAAAATAATATTTTCATAGAAAATTGAGAGGAAAACTTAACATTATTTTTTTTACTATTCTTTAATTTTTCTTGATGCACCAAATACACCGAAATATTTTCTTTACAATTTTTTTTTCATCTATTTTTCCATACAACCAAATGAAATCATTGGTCCGGTCAGCCGAAGAGCTGTTTGGTTTTGCCACAATTTACTAAACAACCCTCACCGAAAGCTATATATTAGGAACATTTTCGTCCCACTGGCCTTAGATACACAAGCAAAGCTCCCCATTAAATACCTCAGTTTTGATAAGCTTCCTGTTGTGATTTGGCAACTGACCAAATTAAAATTAACCTCATCTTCACTGGCTGTGAATCACAACATAACTTTAGATTTAAAATTACAGAGAAGCTGCCATATGAGCATCTCACATCATTAGAGATAAACCATAATTATAAGATTCAGCATTAATCATCCATCAACCTTAGATTTGCTCAACAATCTGACTGCTACTTTCCCTTAGCAATAGATAAAATTTGTAAAAGAGAATGAAATAAAAAATTCCATGTAAAATACTGTTGATATTCAAACTTTTCTTTTACTCGGATATGAGAAAGAAGTTTCCTTCGATTAAGTCATACCAGCCATTGACACATGACTTCAGAGTAGTATAGTGCATCCTTTACTTCAACCGTAGGTTAGCATGCACATTAAAAATGGAGCCCAAACAACAAAACACGTTACGACAAAGACTTGCAATGACAAAAAATGTACGTGAATGGCTGGAAGATGTCAATTGAAGGAAATATATCTGCAACCACACTAGCATTTTTACAATAAATAAGGAACATAATAAAGACACATGACTTTGCTGGACCATTTTCACGAAAGACAGACTGGCAAACGACAGACAATGACCACAAATCATATTTGACCCCATCAAAGCCCAAGAGTAGGGATGCATAAGAAACTATGAATCCAGACTCAGAAAGCACCATTCACGAAAGAATCCATTCCCAAACTAACCTTGTTTGGAGTTCACTTTCCCAGTCTAACCTACTTTGTTCAATCTTTCCCAAACTAACCTAGTTTACTATTCAAACTCAGTTTTTGTATTTTTTTTTCTTTTTTCAATTTTTCATTTCAGTTTTTATAATTGTTTATATATTCTTCAATATAATATGAATTAAAAATAATATAAACTCATTAATTTTAATTCAAAAACATTTAAAAACTTTTTTTACTCAAAAAGACTCCATAAATTTTTTATGAGTTGTCAAATTTAAAGCAAAATAATAAAGACTTTGTAAAATTTGTTATGAATCGTCAAATCTACTGCAAAATATTAAATACTCTGCAAAGTTTGGCATGGCTATTGGGAAATAATAAAGGCTCTGCGAAATTGATTATGAATTGTCAAATCAACTGCAAAATAATAAATACTCTGTCAAGTTCAAAACTTTCTCTTGTGTTGTCTAATCATTGCATAAAGACTCTGCAAATATTTCAACTACTTTTTCCACACTCTAGTCTACTCTAGTCATATTGAAATATCTATATATAGAGACTTAAGGGATAGAAAGAAATCGCACCAAGCTAAAGGTTCTTTCATCTAAACTTATTTTGGGTCTTAATACTTTTATGTTAATCTTATTTACCGTTCTAATTTTTTTCGTTTTGTGTTCTTCTTTCAGATGGATAACTCAAATGAACACAATTATCCTGATTACGGATATCATTATGGAGATCATGCCGGAAGTTCAAATGAAAACCATTCTCTATATCATTCACAGGAAACTCAAATGGAGGAAATTATCAATGATGGAGTTAGAAGATCCAATGCAGTTTTTAATTTGAGTGAAACTGATAATTTTATCTCATATCAGGAAGTGAATAGCGAGGAGGATTTGGATAGTGAAGAAACAGACGAGAATGCAAATGATTCAGATTCAGCGAGTTCTGATAAGAATTCAAGAGATGGTGATCAAAATTATGAGGAACATACTCCTTCCGCACCATGGTTTACGACAGAGGATGTTACTGATAATAGCATCACGGATAATCCAGGTTATTTTTCAAACTTTAATCCGCTTGGAGACGATCTGTTTGAAGGTCAATCTTTTACTGATAAACAAACCGCCATGACTGCAATAAAATCGATTCACATCAAGACATCTAGAAACTATCAAGTTTTGAAGAGTACTACAACATTGTACGAGGGCAAAATGTGTTGTTTCGGAATGTCCATGGAGAATTCGAGTTATAAAAAGCAAGCGATCTGGTAATTTTGAAATCACCAAACTTCCTGTTGACCACAATTGTCTATTAAGAACTATTCAGCGAGACCACAAGAAACTAAGCTCGAAGTTAATTGCAGATGTTGTCAAACAACAAGTAAGGGTACATTTTAATAATATTCTTGTACATATATATAAACATATGATGTTATTCATTCTTTGATGATTTTTGTGTGTAGGTCACAGAATGCCCATATTTAAAAGTGAAAAACATCCAGACTCAAATTACAGATTTATACAAATATCATGTTAGCTACAAGAAGGCATGGATTGGAAAACAGAAGGTCATATCGGATGTGTATGGTGATTGGACGACCTCTTACTCCAAACTTCCACAGTTTTTAACTGCTTTAATGCATTTTAATCCAGGCACAAGTGCTATAATTGAGGTTGGGAATAGAAATCGAGCTGAAAATTCATCGGTGTGCAAACGTGTGTGGTGGGCATTCAAGCCGATGGCTGATGGGTGGCAGTATGCTAGGCCGGTTATTAGCATTGACGGTACATTTTTAAAAGGGAGGTATAATGAAAAATTGTTAATCGCCATGGGATTTGATTCAAATAACCATCAATCGCCATGGGATTTAACCTTCTTATTAACGGATACACAATATTATACTAAGACGTTACATAATCAATACTTATGACTACAGTAGAGAGTAGAGGATAGTTGTCTAATGGTATCATGTCTTCGACAAATATGTTTAGATTTAGAATTATACAAGACACTATGTGTCCGTCCAATATCAATGTGTTTCAAATTGTCGGCAGAAGCTTTGTCCACTTTGGAATATTGTTCACGCAAAATTTCAACCACTTAGCTTCTTCACCATATTTATCCAACGCGACAAACTCAGCTTCCTTAGTGAATCATATTATTGCAGTTTGCTCATAGGATTTCATGATATAACAGCAAATACTAAGGTAAATACATAGACACTCGTGGATTGGAATACTTTATATCAATAATCCAACTGACATCAACCATTAAATGACTCTTAGATATCGGGTATAGTGTAAACCATAATCTCGAGTGAATCAAACATATTTCAGTACTCTCATTATTGCTTCCCGGTGTTCTGGTCCTATATTATTTGTATACCTTTCAAGTGTGCTTATGGTATAAGCAATGTTTGGTCTTCTACAGTTCATTAAGTACATTAGACCTTACTCACTTTTCCTGTCACATACAACCCTCAGGTTGTTACATATAGATTTCTTCCCTCAATTCTTCATTGAGAAATGCAGTTTTCACATCCATCTGATAAATTTTCAAGTTGCATCAAAGTAGGCTAGACCATCTTTTTGTCTCCACCCTTTGATTACAAGTCTCGCCTTATACTTATTTATTGTAAGATCTACCTTTGTTTCTTAATAAATACCCACTAGAGCTATGTGACTTATTTCAGGAGAAGGACAATTAATTTTATGTATGATTCTATGTAATACTAGGGATGCACAAAAATGACCCAGACCGGGAACCTGGCCCGGACCGGATCGGATTTTTTCGGGTCGGGCCAAGACCGGACGGGAATATTTCGGGTCGGGTCAGTCTTCGAGTCATGAGTTTTAGAAATTTTCGGATCATGACTCGGACCGGGACCGGATTTTTATTTAAAATTACACTAAAATGATCCGGATCGACCCGGACCGGACCGGAATCTCACGGGTCGGGTCGGTCCTCGGGTCATCCACTAAATAAAATTCGGGTCATCGGGTCAACCCGGACCGGGTCAATCCGGGTCGGGTCGGTCCGGGTTAACCCAGATGTGCATCCCTACGTAATACCCATCTCCAGTATCACTAACAGGATCAACTTTGATTGCCACAGTAGGAATCACTACACTGCATCATTGGCTAGAACATTCTGGTCAAGATCCATATTTTGATTATCTGTGTTAATTGTAACTAGAAAGAAACAAATGAAGTCAGTATCTTTAGAATATTAAAAGAACATGTTTGTAACCACAATTTAGCTTTAAGATTGTTAGTAGTATTGCATAATAAATTGTTTGGGATTATTGTCGAAAATCACCCCTTATAGGACGTATTTGCCGAAAACCACCCCTTATACATTTTATTGCCGAAAACCACCATTTGTTCGTTTGTTTTTTGCTAAATCACACACCGTAACATTTTTCGTTAAATTTTTGTTAAATCTCTGTTAGATGTCATTAATTAGGTTAATTAAACATAATTAATTCATTTAATTAAATAATTAGGTTAATAAATCTCCCTTAAAGCAATTAATTAATTAATTAATTAATTTTCACTCAACTCCCACTTCCTCACCAAATTTCACTCAAACTCCCTCCATCAGCATACTCCAAAAACAAATTATAAAACTCAGAGCAGCAGCTGTCACCATAACACCGAATCACATTTTCACAATTCCCCAACAAACCCAAAATTCCCCAACAAACCCAGAATTCCCCTTTCATGGTTCAACGATTCCCCAACAAACCCGGATGAGATGAGGTTTACCAGAATCGGAACAGCCTTGACTTCGGTCAACGCAAGCCTCACGTCTTCGAAGAGCCTGGAGATAGCCACGGCGGCGAGCGAGAATGGAGATAGCCACGACGGCAAGCTCTCTGATCAGAGCCTGCTGTTGTCGGTTAGAGTTAGCGAAGTCGAGGAGATGTATTAAATAACCAACGTCGCCTTCCGCGGCTACGACGGCGGCGGATTTAGGGTTAGTCTGGAGGAGTTGGATGAGCGATTGCAACAACTGCGTTTTGTAATCGGCGCTACGTGAGTATGTTGTGTCTTGGCATTGGTTTGAAAGGGATGTGAGTCATTGGAAGGTTGAATTGAGATTAGGGAGTAGTGAAATGAGGAGTTGTTTTGAGTGAAATTTGGTGAGGAAGAGGTAGTTGAGTGAAAATTAATTAATTAATTAAATAATTGCTTTAAGGGAGATTTATTAACCTAATTATTTAATTAAATGAATTAATTGTGTTTAATTAACCTAATTAATGCCATCTAACAGAGATTTAACAAAAATTTAACGGAAAACGTTACGGTGTGTGATAGAGCAAAAAACAAACGAACAAATGGTGGTTTTCGGCAATAAAATGTATAAGGGGTGGTTTTCGGCAATTACGCCCTATAAGAGGTGGTTTTCGGCAATAAACCCAAATTGTTTTTGATTAAAAACTTAATAAAATAAATATTGAAAAGAAATTGAACAGTAATACAAAGTCAGATTGTTGAAACTTGCTAGAAAACTTTCTTAGAGCTAAATTGCTTTCCTTACGTAATTGGTGTTTTTGATTAAAAACTTAATAAAATAAATACTGAAAAGAAATTGAACAGTAATACAAAGTCAGATTGTTGAAACTTGCTAGAAAACTTTCTTAGAGCTAAATTGCTTTCCTTACGTGATTGGTGTGGTTAGACAACTGGCTTCCTAGAATACGACATAAGACTCAGGAGTGTGAAAGATTGATGTTTATCTGATGATTGATCGTCAAGGGAGGTAACTAGTCTCCTTTTATACTGATTTAGAGCCTCAACTGCGCAGCTACAAAGTGTCTCCGTCTCCTTAAACATTGTAACTTCTCAAATAAGTTTCGACAATCTGAGGCCAAATCAATTAGAGATTTGCACCCCTTGGGTGCTCGTGTTGGTGGTTCCGTAAAACTTTCCATGACAACTTATACATAATCTAAGTAGAATTATATACATAGTCGTCAAGCATTTTCCTCAACCATGGTTTTAAGAAACCAGACAAATCAACTCTCAATGGACTCAATTTCGATAATTTTTTATTCAATTTCGATAATTTTTTATTCAACTTCGAGCATCGATATCTCATTCAATATTCAATCAATTTTAGCTTTTGATTAGTCAACCTATAGTATAACTTGCAAAGATTTTTATCAAGCCTTGAACTATTAATTTCAATGCACTCACAACGCAAAAAATGACTCTTAAAAACGTGACAAAATAATTTTCTTCACAGTAAAAAAAATTCCGACATAAATCAAGTCTACTATCTTCTTCCAGAAATTTATATATTCTTCTTGCAAAAAAATCAAAAATAAGGATCAAATGCAATTATGTGACTGTAAAAGCTCATAAGCTACAAACAGTTATTTTATCTTATTCATGATATACAATTAGTTTGCACATTAAATTCAATTATTTCAATAAGTCAAATTCATTTCAATCTAAAAGCAGAATGTTTTTCTTAAGGTATGCAAACTGCTGCTTCATGGTATAATTTCTTCCCTAGTACAAATTCCCTGTTGAAGTATTTCTGGCATCAAGGTGCCATTATTCCAATGTTTCCGTGGTTCTTTAACAATATATCACTTGAGCATACGTAAAAAGCAGCAGTAAACATCTCATAAATTTGAAACTGTAACCAAACAATGCCAAACTAGCTCAAGGCTGAAGAAAAAGACATTAATTCAAATGGGAACTGTGTACAACTGATTGACATCTTGCGCATAAACTAAGTATTTATGATCAGTTTGTTCTTAATTTAGCGGAATGAGCCTTCTATCTGGCCATGATTCTATCTTCTCAAAGTATTTAACTGGCACTACACCATCAAAATGGACTCCATATTCCTGCTGTAGGTCCCATGTACACAAACTACAAATTCGTCAGTAGAATCAGAAATCAAGAATCGTGGATGAAGAAGCCGAGGAATCAATACAAACAACATAATACATGATACATCGAACATTGTGGTTAAGAATATGAGACCTTTTATAATGACTCGGAATAACTACGTAATCTTATTAAGAATATGCGTTTACCTGAAACCTCTTCGGCGGAAGTAATTGGTTTTAATAGGCTTTCAGACTCCACTGCCTGTTGTGCATGAATTATTTCAGTAAGAATTAATGTCACTTGACATGGAAATATGCAATAGGGAGTGTTTGTGCCAAGTTTCAGCTAACTCTTGATCGACGAAGTGGGGTTGGCCTAGTGGTTAGGCACCCACTACCTGGACCAATAGATTTCGGGTTCGAGTCATGGGTAGGAGTGAATTCCGATAATCCCTTTAAAAAACTAACTCTTGATCGCATTTAGTGTAAATTGAAAATTTGAACAAATAAATGTAATATCACCTTAATAGTATGCCCTTTTTTTTGATTCAAGGTGAGATGTTTCATTAAATAAGGATATTACAAAACATGCAAATGAAGCATAATCGAAGGGACAAATTCTACGTCGAGAAAGTCTCATAAAAGACAGTTGAAGAGCAGGCCAAGATCGGCGCCATTCCAATGCACTCACCAAAGTCCACGCACCACCGGACTCGAGAAGCCACTCCACGGCAGCCGATAGGTCATCAAGACCCCGGAATCAGGGAAACAAACGAGGCAGGGACCACAAGCCACAAGACCCAGGCAGGGGACCCAAGCAACAAGGCCCAGGCCGGGGACACAAGCAACAAGGTCCAAGCAAAGGACCCTTGCTACAAGGCCCAGCCCATCAGCCCAGCAACAACAAAGCCCACGACGCAAGAAAACCCTAGCGCCCAAACACGCGCCGCTCTCCAACCTTCCCCACGTCGCGTCGCTCGCCGCTCGGCAACCACCAATTGTCGCGCCGCTCGCCAGCCACCGCGACGCCAGATCCCAGCCGCCAAGCCGCCGCACCGGAGATCCGTCCGCCGCGCCTCCTATCCTCCCATCGCTCAGACGCGCCGCAATCCCCACTCAGCCTCAGATCTGCAGCCAACCACCCAAACCCCCGTCGTTCCGACCGATCCCAAGCTCCGTCCGACCTCTCGCCAGCCCACCAACCATAACCCCAAAACACCAAGATCCGAACCCACCGTGGTTGACAAAGACTGGCCCTCAGCCACCAAACGCGCTGAAACAGAGCCGGGGAGGCAGCCTCAGCCTGTTACCACATCCTTGCCAGGAACCCAGGTGAACTCGAGCCAAAGGGTCTCGTGGCACGGAGAAAATGCTAGTTATTAAAACTAGAGGAAAAACTTTAGGGAGTACCCTAAAGAAGGAAAAGAAACGGGAATAGTAACAGATCTGATGAAAACATGAAAATAGAGGTCAAGATCTCCTAGGGGTAGAGAAGAACGTCCATCACTACATGAGGATGGACTTCTTGCTCCACCCCGGAGCAGAGTCAACCGGAAAGAGCTGTCAAGAGAGAAGGAGGAGGTATTCTTATATGCCCTTGATTAGCCCGAATCAAAAGTTCGCCATCTTCTTCCACAAGACTAAACCGCTGCTTATTATCCTTTCTAACAGCCTCGGTGAAATCCGTCAGTAAGGAATATGAGAAATGAGATTAAGAGTGGATAGAACCGAGTAGAATAGATTGCAATCAATATAAAATGAAACAAACAGAATAGCTAATTGCTTTTTTTTGATAAAATAATAGCTAATTGCTATTTGGACAGAGAAGTATGTATATTTTAGTTTGTAAACAGATTAGTTCATTTATTTGAAAGTACTTGATCCGGGAGTGTTACAAAAATTATAGGAATTGTATTTTGATAAGTGTTCAAATATGCAAATATTTGTATACTTCTTGCGCTTAATTCTTGTTTGTTCTCGATTACTTTATGAAAGAATTGATACTTCTTATGCTTAATTTAGGATTTATTCAAGAAGCATAATCATGAAGCTATCAAGTGCATAAGAGAGCGAATTCAAGACAAAAGTGTACAAAAGAAGCCATAGGAGACTACTTGTGCGAGTTGAGCAAGGAGATCCTCGGTCAAGCAAGGAGATCCTTGGCCAAGCAAGAAGGTCCGACGCCGAGCAAAGAGGGCCTAGGCCAAGCAAGGATGTGCAAGGAAGGTTGCTCGGCCGAGCAACACATCAAAATTGATATGTTCGAACAAAGAGATTTCTGTTCGAACAAAGATATTTCTGTTCGAACAAAAATATTTCTGCTCGACCTAGAAGATTTCTGCTCGGCCAGGTACATAATGGTTTAGACCAGGCCACCCTTGCTCTGCCGAGCAGGCCCTGAGACAGCTTTTTACTCTCTCGAGCAATGTGATAAAATTGATACATCAAAAGTCAGTAACTTCTGCTCGGCCAAGGTAAAATCCTGCTCGACCGAGCAAATAATCTGCTCGGACAAGGAAACTGAACTCTGCCGAGGACATTTGAGGCTTGTAATACTCTTGCTCGATCGAGCAAGGAGGCTGCTCGGACAAGGAGGCTCAAAACTCAGATTTCACTCCATAGTATAAATAAGGATGTTAGCCATTTTTAGAGGGATCCTTGGACATTCAAATACTCATACACTTAAAGAAATCCTTGGATCAAAGATGATGAAGTGAAGATGAAGGCTTGAAGATCATCAACATCTCCTAAGCTTTTCTATCTTTACTTTCATTATTATGTTGTTGATTTACATTTTGAATGCTTTGTTTATATTTGTAGTCATGTTAGAGTAGTTGTTCATGTGATTGGGGATCATATGGATCCCCTAGGATTTGGATGATGTTTGTATACTCTTTCTATGCAATTGAATTACATTTTAGTTGAATCTTAGTTGTTGTAGTTACTTGTTCATAATGATGCATGCCAAGTGTTTGACGAAATGCCTAAGTGTGTCAAAGTGAATTAACTTCCTATGACTTGATGACGATTGAACTCTAGGATGTTAGTAACTATATCAATGTTGCTCTGAGAGTTAATTGTGTGCGAGAGCGACAATTCCTCTTAGTGATAGGCTAGGTTTGATGTTGAGTTTGAATGTCTTTCCAATAGAGCGAGAGCTTGAGGTTGTGCACTTGGATTCCATGTGATTCAACAGAACGAGAGCTTGAGAATTGAAACCTTTTAGCGCGTGATCTAATCTCCAAGGATGGAACGAGTGTTGAACTTGGAAGGATGATGTAGCCATAAGAATTCTATCTAAATGTGATTTATGCTAGGAAACTGAGTGTGTTAACTCTCCTATGTCCTAGAGGTGAAGTAGAAGTTTTTGATCACTTTTTTTACTTGTTATTAAAACCTATCAAACCTTATTCAACCAATCCCCCCAATCCCTTATGTTAAACAAATTTAAGTAATTCTTAACTAGTTAACTATCACCTCTTCTCTTAGGTTCGAAATCGAGGTTACTCGATTTATAAATGTGTTTGATGCGTGACTAGGATAATTGTTTCCCATAATACTACCATAAATTGCACGTCATATTTCCACATTAAAGATCAACTTTACTGTATTACTAGCCACTGTCAAGCTAGAAATAATCATAAACTTTGGAATCAATGTACCTCTCTAACATCCTCAACTGTATGATGGATTGTTAGCATACGTCTTCAGATTCAGTTTAAACAGATCATTGACCTTGACATACCCATCACTGCGCATATCCAACTTCAGCTCGGTTGCCATATGCCGCAAAATTCTAGTCCTGAAAACAACAAAACACAACATCATCATGATTATCCACCATATCATACAAAAACACCAAACCATAAAAAACAGATTCAAAAAATTTAACAACAGAAAAAAAGTTTACAATAGCCTTCCAAGAGCATCAATCTTGTCTTTTCCAAAACTATTTCCCCCACTACTCTCCTCTCTGCCTCCACCTCTCCCTTCCCCTTGCTCTTCTCTTCTTTCCAGACCTCTCCCACCACTACCTCCTCCACTGTCCAAAAAACATACACACATAAAAATCCTTCAATTCACAAACCCTAACTTATAACATACACTTCAAATCAAAAGCAGCATGTCAAATTGGAGAATCAACAAACAAAAGGAAACCACGAATTACCGTCTACCGGCATTGGAGGAGAAAGACGATGTTCGACTACTAAAACCGCTGTTGTCCATTGAAGAAAGTACAGAGCGGAGTACGAATGGAGAAATGAGAAGGCGATCACGAAGTTGCAGACAGTTGGCGGCTCGCATCGAGCGGTCGATGAATTAGGTCATCTGCACCGGTTGTAAATTTGAGAACGTCCTATCTCAAATTGACACGTTCTCGACAATTTTGGACGCACCGATTTAGAGAAATATCCAAAGGAGATAAAACGAGCTCGGAGCTGATCTCGCCTTATTGGTGTTGGAGAACGTCCTCAAACTCTCACTCAGACTTTAATCGGAAGTTAGATATAAGAATGCAAAAATGAAAATGGTTATAATCAATCCATAATAATACAATACCATAAGAGAATTATTAAACAGCAGTACAGTGACTCAAAATAATCTCAAACCCTAACCTGCAGTAGTTCAAAATCAAATAATCAAGAAAAAAAAGTTGAGCTTTATATCCTTATTACCTTTGCAAAATGCCTTAACAGAATAAGCGGCTAGATGGTGAATCAAGCGCTTCGGAGATAGGATTTCGTGGGTCGAGCGGTGGGGACGACGAGGGGAAGTGGATACGAAGAACGATGAGGAAGAAACGAAAGATAATATCAAGCGGTGGAGATGGCGGCGTACATCGTCATCTTTTTGGAGTCTGATGGATGGACTTTGGCTTCATAGTCGGGTTTCATGCCTTAATAGCGTCATTTTTTTATTCATACGGAGATTGATTCGGGCCGGGTTTCACAAAATCTCTAACCAAGGGCATCTTTGTCTTTTTGGTTTTTGTTTTCAAAATAATATAAAGAAATTGTAAAAGTATGAAATGAAAGAATAATAGAAACATGAAGTAATAAGGAGAAGTTAGAGAAGTTTTTCTAATTCTCTATCTCATATAATAATCATCAAATAACAAGTCTTTATATAGAATCTTTAACTCAAAAGTCATACAACATCATAAATATATATTTATAACATTCTCCTTTTAGAAGTCTTAAGTACGTGGAACTTTCTCTTTATAATGTTATATTTGATCTGCCCTTTGTATCTTAGAAAAAAATTTAATTAGGAGAAAACCCAAGATGCAGAAGAAAAAAGTACAGTATAGGTCTCCCCTCCAATTTTTATCGTTTATCTTGAAGTTAGATTCTTTGTGATAAGGTACTTCATGGTCTTTCATATAGGGGGAAGAAACCTTAAAACTTTTTCTTAAAATAACCCGAGCCCCGAAGGGATGAAAAAACAAAAGAAGGGAAAATAAGTACAATCATAACACTCCCCAAATTGATGTCTTAGACTTATTTTGACGTCTAATGCTTCAAGCATTATTAATCCTTCAGGGATTTCTTTTGTGTTTTTATATCTAAGAACTCATGTATGCATTTCTCATATTTATGAGTTAGCATTATAAGTCTTACTAATGATATATGCTTTTATGAAATTCACTCCAAATTTATGAGTTAAATTTTGTGCAACCAGTTTGCTTTGTATCTTATAGATTTGTTACATTCAAACGTTGTGTGAACACCCACCCAAAGATAACTGGTATGCACTTCGTATGTTGGAGCTTCAGGTCCAAACAAATGACGTTACTTTAAGTATTCAACTTTCAATTAGTTTCACATCGATAATTATTTTGGGATCATGATCATCTTCTTTTTTTATGACTTTAAATGCAAAGATAATTAAATTTACACCGTTTCAATAATCCAACATCGGTGCTCGCGATATATTGAATTCTCGTCAATATCGTTGTCATTTTCTTATAAAAAATATCTTCTGGAGTTTTTCTTCATTTATGAATCCATCTAACTTGTCGACATCGCTTTACATCGTATATATTCCTTCAACTTTCAGGGAAGTATGTCTTTAGATCTTACTAGTTCCCAACAAATATAATATGTTTCAGACATTTAATAATTTATATTTGAATTTACTTCAGAAATATCCTAATGGCCTTGTGCATTTTCAGAATAAACATATCCTTATCTTTAAAAAAAAGATTTTTTATCTAAAACCAACCATATAATATGATGTTTTTGCAGGAACCATCCGTTTAAAAAAGTTTTACACAAACCATCTTATCTTTTTTCAGTCTATTTTTAAACCACCCATCACAACTTCTGTTAATTTTATCGTTAAGATTATCATTATAATTACTTTTTGTTTTTTTCTTCAATTTTCGTGAATAAACAACAAAAAGGCTACGGTTTGAGGAGCACCCACACCACATCTGCGGTCACATATGCCGTCGCCGCCCTTACAAGACCACCATCCCAATCGAGTCTACCTTCACTTCAAAAATCACTGCATGCATCTCAATTATAATTGAGAAAGGTTTATGGGGATGAATTTAGTTTTTGATTGGTTGATTGAAAGGGAGTCATTTGATGGGGGCTCAAAGTCGAAAAAACTTGATTGTCGATGATGAGTTTGAGGCTTGGCGTCAGGAAACAGAATTGGATTTGGATTGAGATTCGAGAGATTGATTCTTGGGTGGAGGTAATACGTCATGGGTTGGGTTGGGTTGGGTTGGATCGGTGTAGTTTTGGTTTGTGGGTTAATCAACTTTGTTGGGTTAAATAAGATGATTATGAGGTGAAATGTTGGGCTGGACAAGAAGAATTTGGACGTAGAGGTGGACTAGATGGGGATAGCGGCAGCCTTGATGGTGCGGTGACTCTCCAAAACCATAAGCTTTTCTATTTTTAATATATGAAAATTGCAAAAAAGAAAAAATAATCTTAACGGTACGATTAACAGTATTTAGAATGGGTGGTTTAAAATAGACCGAAAAAATATAAGGGTGGTTTATCTAGAAAAAAACACCATATTATACGGGTGATTTTTGAAAGAAAAAACTCTTAAAGAAACTCAAATCTTTCTAACCAAACATTTAGATAATGGTCCAAATCTAACTGATATCTAAACTGTATTAAATCTCCTTAGAGATTCCTACTAGCTTTCTAAAAAATCTCGTGGAGTGGTATGACGTTGTTGTTTGCTAGGAGTATGCCTCTTTATGTTCGTATTACTGCTTCAGACCTTGTTACGGCAGGTCTATCAACTTATCAGAAACGATATTTAAATTTTTGATTACTTGCCGATTGAGTTATTCATGCCATTTTCAATTAACTTGTCACATACAAATGAGTTCCTTCTTTATAACTCTCATAAAGGTTCGACTCACACGTGGTGATACTATTGTAAAAGGGTATTTGCAAAAAACCACTACTATAATGCTCTGTTTTGTAGAAAAACATCATTTCAACAATTAACTAGGAAACGAGTCTATTATAATAGCTCTGTTATAAAAACTACAATTTCCAAAACTCCATTAGAAATTGTAAAACACGTGTCACGCGACGCATGGTATATAACTTCAATTCGGACAATTGCAAAACACCACCATTATAGTATTTTATTTTGCAAAAAACCACCATTTTAACAACTAAGTACGAAATGACTCTATTATAATATCCTCATTATCAAAAAACCATCATCTAAATATATAAGTAACGGTAGGGAATTAGGCTGAGGCTATGATTGTGGATATCTTTGAGGGTTAATTACAAATGAACACATATATAATAGGTCATATTCCACTGTACCACCTTTATATTGTTATATTGCATTCGACCACATGTATAACGTTTGCCATTACCAAACAACCACCTATCACTTTTCCGTCAAAAATTCCATTAACAATAATAACTTTTTAATATAATAATAATATTTTTATTATAATACACCACCAATATTATAAATGAATTTTCACTTCACCACCCCTGTAAGCACTTCCGTTACTATTTAACCAACTCTCCGTTATCAGAGGTGGTTGTTTGATAACGACGATAATTATAAAGGTGGTCGAATGCAATTTTGCAATAAAGGTGGTACAGTGGAATATGACTTATTATGCAGGTGGTCATCTGTAATTAACTCTATCTTTGATTAGCGAGGCAGTATACCTCTTGCTACAAAATTACGATTCATTAATTTATGATCCACACTAGACATGAAACCTAATAGAAGCATATTTACAGTTGTGGATGCCGTGAGAAGCTGTTATATCTTTAGCATGAAGTTTAACCTTTTAAAAATCAATATAGTATAACAATTAAAGTTTAAAGTAATGACATAATAACTCATATTTCATAGGGATAAGACAAGAAAATTACTTATATTTGAACCGGACAGTGAATAACCTTACACACTGATAATAAACTCTCAAACATGGGTTTTCTTTTGCATTTTCTAGCATTATTTTCTTTATTGACATCCACTAAGATTAAATTGAAGCATCATGTAGCTAGTAGACACTTATCAACGAGTTAAATTATTGGATGACCCCCTGATCTGTCATGAACAATACAGTTGGTAGAACTTTGATAATTAGTTGTTAAAGTGATGATTTTTCGTAAAACTGAGATTATAATTAGGGATGCACAAAAATGAACTAGACCGGGAACCCGGATCGGACCTGACCGATTTTTTTCGGGTCGGGCCAAGACCGGACCGGAATATTTCGGGTCGGGTCGGTCTTCGGGTCGTGAGTTTTAGAAATTTCCGGGGCTCGACCCGGACCGGGACCGGATTTTTATTTAAAATTGCACTAAAACGATCCGGGTCGACCCGGATTGGACCGGGACCGGACCGGAATTTCACGGGTCGGGTCGGTCCTCAGATCACCCATTGAATAAAATCCGGGTCATCGGGTCAACCCGGACCGGGTCAATTCGGGTCGGGTCGTTCCGGGTCGACCCGGATGTGCATCCCTAATTATAATAGTGATTTTCTATAAATAATTAAAATATAAAATAATATTTCAGTGCCACATGTATTCGCACTTAGCGAAAGTTTTAACGGAACAATGCCAATGGTGGGTTTTTGATAACAGATGTATAATAACAGAAACATTTCGTAATTAGTTGTTAAAATGATGGTTTTCTGCAAATTGAGATATTATAGTAGTGATTTCTATAATTAACCTTATTATAAAATACAATTAGAAGCATTTGACAAATAAGGGAGTAAGTAAAGTATTAAGGATGAAGTGAGAGATGATTGGATGATCTTTGAATTATATTTGATCTTTCTATTTTGATCACTTCAAAGCTAATTTAGGATTTTTCAAATATTCAAAGGAACTAATTTTTTTTATATTTGAATGAAAGTTTCTATTTATAGCTGATTTTTTGGAAGTTGACCCTAGTCTAAATTACTCGGCTGCCTTAGAGCGACTCGATCCAGTCGTTTTCTTAGTGTTAAGGACAAGGCAATGAACAAGGGTCACAAATCTGGGTAAATCGCTTTTGATTCGAAAAAGGCTTCCAATGATCTAGCCGAATTCATTCCTTTGCCAAATCAGTTTTGACTTCTTTGATTCAAGGTGAGATTATTCCATGGTAAAAGATATTATTCCCTCCGTTTCAATTTATTTGTCTTTCTTTCCTTTGTTTCATATTAGTTGTCCAGTTTCTAAATCGGGTAAGTATTTTCTAATTACATTACTCATTTACCCTACACACTTAATTAGTTAAATTCTTTATATACATTTAAGTATAACATTTATTAAAGATTTCATATATCAAAATCTAACTTTCCTTTTATCAATGCATTGGTCAGTGAACAAATTAATGCATAAAATTAATTTGAAAATTAATGTATAAACCTGGAAAAAGTTGAAATTATTTTCATTGAGAAATTATGTAACAACACTACACAGCTACATTATATTCATGAGATACTAGACTGGGATCAATGTGAAGTTGAAGAGGAATGACATGTTCTCTTTCCATGCGATCTTTACCGATATGAGGCACCTTATAATTGTTTCCTCCCTGACATTTCATGACTTCAATCATACAAGTTTGTAGTGATACAAATGTTTTGTTCAAGCTTGAGGAAGAGAGTTGATCAAATGCCTTTTCAACCGAAGCGATAAGTTCATCGATATTTTTAGGGGCTTCTTCTTGTTGTAATGACTGGATTGCTCGAAAAAAACCAAGATCTAAGACATTCAAGTCTGGACTATTAGCAGGCTGTGAATATAATCTAATATCAAAGCCATCTGTTGATGATGCGCTTATAAATTCAGGATCATTTGCATCAATATGAGTTCTTGCATTGTCTTGTTGAATATAGATAGTTTTTGAACCATTAGCAGGCCACTTCTCCTTGATTGCGGGCAAAACCTTTGTAAATAAAAACAAAACATCATTATTAGGCATAAAATAGAAAAAATTCAGCACATAAAAAATCAGTGTAAAATTACCTTGGTGATTATACAAGTTCGAATTACATCTTTTGTTACCGATAAAATTGGTTTGGTCTCTAGAGTTCCAGCATCTCTATTCTTGCTCTTACGCTTAGCAGGTTCTTTAGTTACCAAAGGAAATATTCTTATTTTTCCTGAAAACTCTTCACCTTGAACTGTGTTAATTCTTAACCGAGCAACAGCAGCTAGAAACATAATTTTCGGAATAAATCTTTTACTCTTACATGTTCGATGTGGATCCATTTCAGTAGGCAGAAGATAATACCTTTGTGATGTCTTACTAAAGAAGAACCATTTCTCGTCGATATGAACGGAATCCAACATATCCTTGAAGTAAGGATCATCATAAGTACTAATTGGATCAATCATTGAAAAACAAAAATGCAACCTTTTCTGCTTTTGCTCATCGGTCAAATCTGGTTTAGTTGCACTTGTATGAGCTCTTAAGTGTCCCTCCTTGTATCTTCGATACATTGTACTGCAAGAAACTTCCATATTGTTTGCCAATGACCTCAAAGTTCCACGTTTACTCAAAGGAATGTCCAGCACCCTATCAAAATCAATCTCAACTCTTTTACGTCCCACTCGACCAGGTTCACGAGATGAAACATTGTAACTTCCTCCACTTTGTGCAACACTTTCTTGTGCTCGATTCCATATGCGATGAACTGTTTTGATTGATATAGAAAACTGCATAGCAGCAGAAGTTTTCACTCCTCTTTTTAAAATACCGTTATTGCTATTTTTAAGCATAAAATCCAGCAAATCTCTTCTTTCACTATCACTCAAATCTCTTTTCATCCTAGTGTTACGCTCCATCTAAAAACAAAATCAGTAACAATAAATTGAAATGATAATTTAGGAAATATACATATAAATATGTTTGTATTAACAAGCATCTTACCTTTTGAAGAATTTCTGTTTCCTTAAAACATGCAATCCATAGATAGCTATCCATCTATAATTATATACAAATAATACGGTTGATCTTTGAATTTTAGATTGAGCGCCAACATGCCTATGAAAAATATTTGCGAAAATTTGGAGATCTAGGTTTCGAATATTTTGGAGATTTGATTTTAAAAATTTCCATATCCGCCTAAATTTTATGCAGGAGAACTATTGTAAATTTAATGATTTATACTATTCAAAATTTAATGATTTACGATATCCAAGGATAATAAAATTTAAATAAATGTGAATTATATATGCATTAAATAAGGGTAAGTTGAGGAGAAGATAATTTGTCTTAATATGTGTCAAATACAAATAGGGACAACTAAATTGAAACGGAGAGAGTACAATGCAAGAAATGAAGCAGACTGAAGGGACAAAGACAAAGACATTTTTACATCGAGGAAGTCTCATTCATGACGATTAAGAAGCAGGCTGCGATCGGCAATATCCCAACGAACTCACCAAAGTCCATAACCCACTGGACTCGAGAAAACACTCCACAACCGCCAAGACATAAAACCGAGAGGGCCTCAAGACTCAGAAATCAGGAAAAACAAAGAGCAGGGGACATGAGCAACAAGGCCCAGGCAGGGGACACGAGCAACAACAAGGCCCTGGCAGGGGTCACGAGCATCAAGACCCAACCCTGCATGCCCAACCCAGCAGGCCCAACAGCACCAAGGCCCAAGAAGCAGAAACCCTAGCACGCCAAACCAACCCTCTCCGCGCCGCCGAACCAACCCACACCGTCGAGCCCCCGCATTCACACCGCTCCTCTCCCGCGTCCAGCCCCATTGCTCCAGCGAGCCTCATCCGAACCGAGTCCGTCGAGCTCCTGCCCCGTTGTTCCGACAAATCCGAACCCAGTCCGACCTCCCGACAACATCCCAGCACAACCCATCTGAAGCACGTCTGTCCCCGCGACCCCGTCCGCCCCCACCTGGCTGAAGACCGCACAAAGGCTTGGATTGATGACCAAGCCTTGCATCCTCAGCAAATGGCGTCAACCAGCCAGCCAGCGTTCGAACATCCGAGACCACCGCAGACCACACCCTCGGACCACCCCGCACGACAAGCACCATGGCTTGACAGGAAATCTAGCATAAAGCTAGAGGGAAACTAGCATAGAAGCTAGAGAAATTATTGAAAGGAAAGGACAGAACGAAAGGGAAAGGGAAGATAAAACTACCGCGGGCGGAGGAAGACTGACCTCCTCCCCAAGAGTAGGGGTGTCTTCCCCACCCAAACCGAGGGCCTTGCAAGAAAATTTCCGAGAGAGTGTTTTAGAGAGAGAAATTGAGAGTTTAGTGCAGCAGTGAATCAGTTTTGACTTTGGCAGGCTGAAATTTCGTATGGACAAATCATTATTTTCCATCTCCCTAACCGGATCACTTTTGACTCGGCCTAGCCAAATAGTGCATCGGGAGAGTCCATCTTCATGGATCCAGATCCAGTGCTGCAATTTGCAACAACCCAAAACAACGTAATTTTTGTAAAGGACTCATCCAAAACTATGTAAATAACGTTAAAGTGACGTCGTTTTAATCCTCGCAGCAAATAGCTGCACTGCACCGGATCCGAATCCCATCTTCATGCACTATTTTGTGCCTTTTCTCGCTTCAAGCGCGGTTTTCCCAAGGCAAGCTACTCCTCTGTCTTCGAATGATGAATGTAAACAAGATATAGATATAAAAAGAGTTGCTCACAAATGACCATAAAATTAACAAAATCTAAATGAAGAGCATCAAGTAGCATGTAACTCCCTTGGTGATGGGAATCAAATCCAGTTGCATTCAGCCATTTCAGTAAAGGCTAATATTTCAACAAACAGCCACGGGTTCATTCAGATGCCAAAAATTAGTACTCAATCGTCATAAGGACAGAATGATTCCAGGCACATCTCAAATTTAAATCTGAGTATAATATCAACTTTGAAAATCTCTATAACAGGTTAACTTGGAGCATGAAAGGTACACATTTTGTGCGCCATTGTGTATAGTGTTATTCTGTTTCCTATACATTATTTATTGAGCGTACAACAAGACAGGACTCTACCAAAAAAGAGGATCTGGTGCAATAGCCAGAAAACACTCAGCAATAAGGACACAAGGCTGGCACTGTAGGTTTAAAATGGTAAGAATAAATCAGGGCCGGAAGTGTATTGGCTGTACCTTTGGATGTATAGCTTCGTAGTAGTTGAGGTAACTTGATCTGATGTTCGAAGGTTGTCAATGCGACCCATACGAGCCCTTCAGCGAAACATCATCAGGAGCAGAAGCATGACTACGGAAAGCCGGAGCATGAATCTAGGGTCTGTTGCATGCTCCAAAAATTGTTGCCAGCGATCCATGATTAACGGCCACCTGAAAGTTCAACCAGTAGACAGCTGCTGGTAAAGCCTGTTGTCCATTTTCAAAATCTTGATTATAATCTACCAGACTCAACATAAATGCAGTATCAACAAGCAACACTATTTCAGCATCCTTGTAATTGCTATTTGCTGTTAAATAACTAGGATATATACATACAGGCTATATGAGTGTTTCGTTAGTCATTTACGAATTGAACTCTAAAATTGAATCTCAATTATCCAACCCAACAAATTTATGCTATTTATTTTGGCTTCTTACAAAGCTTGCATTCCATCATTAACTGAGGAAATAATACATAGCGTAAAAAGCCAAACAAATATGCAACGAACAATCAAACTGTTAACATATGTGAATGAACGGCTATCTGCTTTGCAGTGCTGCTGCTCATAGCATATAATGTAAGAGATCCCACAGCAACAGAGATAATATATGCCCTTAAACATAAATAGCAGAACATGGTAATTACCAGTTATCTAAGTTTGATGTGCTATTTTCTTGTATTTCTTCCAGTGATAGTTCTTCTAGTATCTCGCGTTGCCTATCATTAATAACACTACAAGGAGAAACAAATAATTATTAACACTAGAGTAGCATGGAAACCTAAAAGATGTGGCTCAATACAAACACTATATTCTTAATTATAAGTAAAAACTCCCACCTAAGGGGAGGTAGATTCTTAGACAATAGATACAAAAGAACATACGTGGGGAAGCTAATGCGAAAGCGCACATATTGATTTCCCTGCGTCACAAACAATCCGGGCTTCGGGAGTCCTGTTAACAAAGAGTAGAATTGACAAACTGAGAATATGTTAAAATGATCAAAAATTCAAAATATAACATCTTTTGAGAATATGTTACCTTTTCCTCTTAACACCAGAAGTTGGCCTGGTTGAACCCCTTTTGGAATCTAACACATGGAAATTCATGAATGTTGTGGATGACACACTTGAGTAACCAGTAATATTTTTAAGAAGGAAAGTTTGACAAAAGAAAAAAAATGATATTGTAAACTTATCCAAAGTCTTACATCTAATTCCATTTTTCCCTCCAGTGTAGGTACCTCAACTTTACCCCCTAGAATCGCCTGCACAAATATATAGGTCAGTCTGGAACTGGAAATAGTAATAGTTAATGATATGGCAATTCTAAAAATGATTCCACTTCCAGTAGGCTGGCACTTTTTCGGGTTTTTAGTAAAAAAAGTTAAACCCGTACCCGACCCGCGTAGTAAATTTCGGGTTCGGATTTATAGATTTAAAAAAAAGTAAAACCCGTACCCGTACCCGACCCGCGTATTTTGAATAAATAAATATTATAAATAAATAAAAAATGAATTTAAAAATATTATAAATAAATAAAAAGTGAATAAAATCATAGAATAAAATTCATAAACTGTTATTTAGTCCTTCACTAACTTGAAAATAATAATTTGAGCAAAAAAATAAACATGATGTGTATATCAAATAGTGTTATGAATATATAAATATGTATTTATAGGCATAATGCGGGTTTGCGGGTTTGATTAAAAATTATATATTAAACCCGTACCCGAACCCGCAGTGTCCAAAACCCGACCCGAACCCGTGAAATTTTTCGGGTTTGCGGGTTCATGTGCCACCCCTAACTTCCAGTTTATAATCAGTTATTGGTATCACTATCACAACAGGATACATTTTCTAGTTGTCTTGCCAAATATAATCGGGAATATATTCCACATGAAAATTATGAATATGTATTTAGGAATAAGGATCACCAGAACAACAATATTACATCATGTTGGTTACTTTTATAGTTTGGATGAATAAATCATACAAAAAGCTTTAGCAGATGCATAGTTGCATACTTAAAAGCTTTGCTGATTAGACATAAAAGAAACAAGTTAAGAAGTGAGGTCCTAAGATAGAAAATAACTAAAATGAACCGAACATCATTCAAATTCAAACCTGAGTAAAACTGATATTAGTATCAACATACAAATCTGCACCATCACGGCTGAAAACAGAGTCATTCTCCACCTGACAATGAATAATTATTAATGATTTCTGTGGATCAAACTGTAATGAGACTATATGTAGCAGTCTCCAGATATTACACCAGGTGCCAACAGTAAATAGTATAATCCAATACAAATATCTGAATGGATAACGATTAACATATTATAGTAGCACTTCTGGTGCATATTTATTAATTTGGCCATGCCGCTTAGTCGCTTACCAATGCATGGACTATTGTCTAATAAAAATTTAGGAATTTTAACAAGAAACTCTATAACTTAATCAATAAACACACAACTGGATACAAAATGGCCTAAAACAATAGTACAAATGAGACCCCACGAACCTTGATTTTGATGTACAAGCTACCCACTTGACTACGTCGCCAGCCAGCATTACCAGCTCCGTGGACATGTATAGTTGCACCAGATTCAACCCCTGAATCATAAGAGAATAAAAAAGTTGCTTGCTAACAGGATTCCCACACATTTGAAGAAAAGATGCATTTAATGTACCACCAGCAGGTACCAAAGTCGACAATAGGTTGTTTACAGTATATGTATATCAAGCGCTGATAGTGGATCATTTAATTTCTATAAAAGCTAGATTGAAAAGGCTTCTAACCTACCTGGCGGTACAGAGACTATAACCCGTTTAACACCTTCAACAACACCTGATCCTTTGCATGCCCTACAATGTTCCTGCATAATGAGATAATTTAACTCTTTAAGCTTTCTGTCCTCCCCATAGAATTGCAATATGCCTCTCAAACCAGATAATACCTTGATTACTTGGCCAATACCTCCACAAGTGCGACATATTGATGTGAATGGTGGAATTGTAACCTAAAATTATTAAGCATTATTGTTAGGGACATGTCGGTGCAAGCGAAGAAATGAAGCCAAATGAATGTCTAACACAATAAATAACGTACTTTTCCAAGTCCCTCACATGTGGAACATATTACCCTCCTGGCGTTAGAAGGATATCCATAGCCGGCTGCAAGTGAGGCAAGGGAACATGAAAATTTTAATATATTAAACATAAGGTGTGACTACCATACTCCGAGTAACATGAAAAGTTTATTTCATTATTTGTGATTTATAAAGATATTATACTCACAGCAAGAATCGCATGAAATATTTGCATCAAACGATAGAGTCCTTGTGCACCCTTTGATGGCCTCAGAGAAAGATAGAGAAAGTTCGGCCTAAAAAGTTTCAATATACCTCTGCTTGACATATTGGTGGAAAAATACTCTGAACAAAAACCAGGTTAAAATATTACCTGGATATCAGCAACATAATCTTCGGCTTCATTTTCAAAAATCTACATATAGAATTAAAAGATGTATATCAATAACAGACAGCTCAGAACAATTTAACACAACAAATGCTAACGATATGCTACAGAACACCTCAGAGAAAATATGATGGAATGACTCGGAAAAGTGTGGTTTGGAAGCACGCTTAGAACCCCTAGCCCCTTTGGAATATTGTGTATAGTCACTTGCCGAACCTTGAGCACGATCCTAAAATCAGCATCAAGATGCAAAAAATCAGTACCAATAGTTTCCTATTAAGAATTATTCCTCATAAACAATACTTTGATAATTGCATGATTTAAGGATTCATCAACAAACATCAACCCAATATTAAAATCAGAAAACATTAAAAGCATTTACCATGTCATACTGAGCCCTTTTTTCAGAATCTTGCAAAATCTGTAATCCATTAACATTTCAGATTGAAAAGGGCCCTAACTTTATATATGCGACCATATGTTCAAGCTAAGAATTATAGCAATGAGCAAGAATGAAAAAACCTCATAGGCATCTCTGATCTCTTGAAATTTCCGCTTTGCAAATGACTTGTTCTGATTAGCATCTGGGTGATACTTCTTAGCAAGCTAAAATATGAAAAGACATAATGAGTCGGAAAAAAAATGTAAGAGGGATTCCAACCAGCAATCTCACACACTAAAGGGTTGGAAAGTATCACAAACAATAAAAAGAAATTACATTAGGAAACAAAAAGCAACACTCACAGCATGAAAAGCCTTCTTTATCTCCTCACGACTAGCATTTTTTGAGACACCGAGAATTTGATAATAATCTTTCTCAGCGGCAAAGCAAGGCCCTTGATAGTAATCAAAATAAATATTAAAACCAAACAAACAAACAAAGAAGTTGTAAGATGGGATATCACACTTTTTTACCAGTGGCATGAAAATGGTTTATGCTGAATGATAACCTTATTGTTGTTGGAGTCCCTAAATTCCAATTACGATAGCTGTAATTATGCGCTTTACATAAGAAACGAACACGGTCAGTTTCATGTCTGACAACCAACTAAAACAACAACTCATAACCAAATTACTTACCTTTCCTGAAACCTCCCAACGATAAATGTGAAACACTTAGTTCAAACTGGCAATATTGCGTTTCAAGCATCATAAAGGATTGAAATTTCATCCTGGACTGCAATTGGAGGTAGTCAATCAAACAAGTCTCATTAAAATGAACAAAATCGAAAAATGAGAATGTATAAAACCGACCAAATGAGTCTTCGAAGCAAGCCTTGACGTCAGCCCTAACCATCCTGTTAGCCTTCCCATTCGTATTCAAATCGATTGATTATTGTTCGTTAAAGGTCGCCTAAAGGCATAGAGAAATCTTAACAATGCGATTCGTTCGAGTGATCAACGAAGAGGAAAGAAATGGGAGGAAGCATAAGGTTTAGGGTGTTGGACTCGTTTTCCAGGTGCTGGTTGAAATTAGAGGTGTCAAATAGGGCGGGTTGGGCGGGTTGGGCGGGTTGGCGGTTGGGCGGTTGGGCGGTTGGTTGGGAGAGTTGGGCGGGTAGCGGGCGGATATTAAACGGATAATTAACCTATTAGACCCATTTGATAGAATAGTTTAAATGGGCGGGTATTGATGGGTAACGGTTTAACCGTTAACACCCGTTAACCCGTTAACACCCGTTAACCCGTTAACACTCATTAACACCCGTTAACACCTGTTATTGCTCATTATCCCATTAGCCCCGTTTAACTCATTTATCCATTACCCATTATCCCATTAGCCCCGTTTAACTCATTTATCCATTACCCTTTCAACTCATTAATAAATTTAATTTTTAATTCTTTAATCTCTGTTTCCCTAAAATCAATAAAATAATTAGGATAAGAAATATTCAGTTCTAAATGAACAAAAATAGTTTGAAAAAAGCAGTTTATTATGTATTTGAATTCAAAGTTGCCACTTAGACCCTGAAAAAAATCTAAGGTGAAGGTAACAAAAACACTAAACTAATGAATGAAAGTGTATACCATGAAAGATCTAGCTTGAATACATACATCTAAGAACTATCCACTTGGTCTCCATCATGTGCTTAATCAAAACTATTGGCATACACAAAGAAACACATCCTTATCCAATTGAATCAAAAACACCATACTGAAATTAATCTGAAAACAATGTCATATAACCTTGTCCAATAAGAAGCTTACCCGGGGGCTATGACCGGCGGCGGAGTTCCGGTGGCTTTCGTCGGCGGTAAAATCACAATTGCGATGAGATGGCCTGAGATGGTTTTAGGTTAGGATAGTTTTGTTTTTCTTTTCTTTTTTAAATTTTATTAATGGGTGTTGATGGGTTAATGGACTACCCTGACTTAAATGATTCACTAATGGTTAACGGATAAATTTATCCAATAATTTAAATGGGCAGATATGGATAATTTTTTAATGGATGGGTAATGGACGGATAATGGACTTTGGGCTTTTTGACAGGTCTAGCTACAACATCTCACCACTAATTCATCAACAAAAATACCACACAACCCAAATCGTCAAACTCAGCAAAGATTCAATCTTTTCAAAAAAGAAACGGATAACATTTAATTGAAGCGGAACCCTGATAAAAAACTCATTTTCACATCAACGGCCCAAACTTTCCCTAAACGCTAGGGTTACAAAAACCCCAATTCAACAAAATAATTGAACACAAATATAAGCAATAAAAATCAACAAATCAACAACAGAAAGAAAAAGAAGTGAATTAAAACGCATACTGTGGTTTGAATTGAAAACTGGGATAGTGAAGGACGAATGGTTGCTCTCCGATCTCTAACCTAGAGTACAAAATCCTACAAGAAAAGAATCGGAGGATGAGGTTGATTATCAACCGCAACGAAGGTTAGGGGAGAAAATTGATAAAAATCGAACCTGAATTTGCAGAGAGATTGAAATCGACGAAGAGAGAACTCCGAGAGATAATTGTGGGAGGCGTTTCACTTTTCGTAGGTTTTATATTTAGGGTTTTTAGCAATAATCATCCGTCCAATACCAATTTTATTGACAAAACCATCCTCACAAAAAAATTTAACTTAACCACCCACTAATTTAAAAACTTTTAAATTTGACACTCAAGTACTGTTCCGACGACTTATTCCGATAAAATTCTCATTGACTTTGTTGACTTTTGTGAAAAACCACCCCTTCAATACCTAATTTTTCGAATTTTTCAATACCTAAATTTTTCAAAAATTTCACAGGGTTATGTTAAGATTAATTAGGTTGATTTGGGTGTCAAATTTAATAATTTTCAAATTAGTGGGGAATACCTCAAATTTTTTTTGAGAGGGTGATTTTGTCAAAAATTAGGTATTGAAGGGGTGGTTTTCGGCAAAAAAAATTTGAGTCAACAAATTCAATGAGAATTTTACCGGAATAAGTCGTCGGAACAGTACTTGGGTGTCAAATTTGAAAGTTTTAAAATTAGTGGGTGGTTTAGTCAAAAAAAATTTTGAGAGAGTGGTTTTGATAAAAAACTGGTATTGGACGGGTGGTTATCGCTAAAAAACCTTATATTTATTTATGTTGGATTTTCTGGACGCTGCTCTCTTCATAAACATTTTGTACACCCCTTATTGTTAAGAAAAGATTTTAGCAAGATGAGTAAGATACAAATTAATATTTTGATTAATTAGCTTATACTCCCTCCGTCTCCATTTATAGTGAATGTTTGGTGTTGTGCACGTAGATTAAGAAAATGTAAAAAAAAGTGAATATGTGAAGATAATAAATGAAGAAATATAATATTTGTGAGAGATGAATTAGGTAAAAAAATGATTTGATTGATAATAAATGATAAAAGAGGTTGTAGTGTAATAAATGAGAAAAGAGAATGTTCATTTATTTTGGGACACTCAAAAAGGAAACGTTCACTATAAATGGGGACAGAGGGAGTAAGATTTATTTTAAAAAAATCGTCAAAATTCATTCACTCGCGATTTTTGGCAAATTTAGTCGTCCACTTTTAAAATAATGATCGAAATTAGTTCAATTTAATTTCAACCGTCAGGTTAGTCAAATCAAATCGAAATTAAGTCCTCGGTTTCACGAATAAATATAATCTCTAAATCTCATTCCCAAGTAGATAATCTAATTCCAATCATCATTCATCAGGGGTTAGCTCAGTTGGTAAGAGCCGGAGCCAAATGGGCCACCACTGAAGCCAACCCGGATTCGATTTCTGATGGGGGCAGTACAGAAGTTCTGCGGGGTAGGGTAGAGGAGAATAATTTAATTGGCTTCAGAATGTGGCTTGTCCATTCCTTGACCATTTTTTTTAAAAATTCCAATCATTCACTCTTCTTATAAATTTAATCTCATAGAGTTTGGATCTAGGGAGACATGAATATTTTGTGAGACATAGAGACGTAATCTTAGCCGTTAATATAAGTAATTCAATGATTGAGAATAAAGTTGGTTTTTAATTAATTAGATAGTTGAATTTACAAAAACACATGCGGTCGGGATTGACGATTATCAATATCAACTTTTAATCAATCAAAATCAACAGTTGCGATCATGTCCTACCGTTTTATAAAAAGACTAATCCTCTAGAACCTTTACCTAATCTCATATATTTAAAATAAAATTTTCATTAAGTTATTAAAATGAATTTATTATTAGATTAATGGTTTATATCATTTGTCTCATAAATTTAGATGTCGTCTCAGTGATCCATTCTAATCTAAGAAAGAGTTCTCAATAAATTTATTTTATTTTACAAGTAATGAAGAATAGCCGTTGAAATTTCCCCTTTCAAAAATAGCATTTTCACATACAATGGATTCAAAATGAGTGCTAAGATTAATAATCAATTGTAGACTTTGCTAGATCTTATCTAATCTACGTCGTTCATTCCACTTTTTTCTACTTCAAATCTTTATTATATTCCGATTAATAATCAATATATATTAGAAAATATAGTCAAAATGGTAAAATAGTCAAAAGAAAATCAATTGCTAGGATTTCCATAAAATCAAGGATGTGTAAACGAAGGCGAACTCGATTATCGCGAAAACGAACCTGATAAACGGGAAAATGAACTCGATTTTAACACAACGGACTACACTGCGACTCCAAGAGGTAACCTCTAACCCTAGAGTAAAGTAATTGTAAGCAAGATATTTGAGTTTTAATGAGCTCTTGTACTCACAGATATTAGTTTCCATGTTTATTATGTCAACAATTTTGTTAATTTAACCATAAGGAACAAAATAGTGAATCATAATGTTAAAACATATCTTCTAACAATAGATCCCACTAAGGAAACAAGGTTCATTATTTGATATATCATGATTCATAAATCATAAGGTATCAAACTAATGTACCTTAATATTGAAAATAATGATTCGTGATTTGACATTGTGTGATCCATGAACAATATAACATCAAATAACGAATCAAAGTTTTTTGTTGCTCTTTACATTTAAATTACATATGCCATCAGAAAAACTAAAAGACTGTTTATTGTTTTCACAATGCAAATAATGAAGACGAACGAAAGGGAAAAAGGTAGATAAGCAACTATCGAAAATGAACAAATAGATAACGTCCAATTTCTCTCGTCAAATCAACTAAAAATGCCAAAAAATCAGCTAGACAATATAATAATACAAGATTCGCACATTAGAAGGACAATAAATATCAATAATTCATTATTAGCTATACTATGGATCAGGAATCAAAAGTACGCATTTCTTGAATCATGTGTTGAAAATCAACAATACACTGAAGATAATCACAAACAATAATCAATGATTGAAATACCTAGAACACACTGACTGAATCATCTAATTACTAAAATATTCAAATAAAAGATCGAACAATTAGTGATTCATGAAATAGTATGTTATGATTCATGAAATAAACAATACTATTTCATGGAACATATGCAAATTTCGAAAAAGCTATAGACATGCATATTCTTTTATGTTACAATACTGATGAATTATAAAATGTGAGCTAAGTTTGACGACAAATTAAAATCTGATTTATTAATAATAAAATAGTTTAACAATATATAATTTTTTTAGATATTGAGTGGTTGAATAATAATACCAAAAATAAGGGATCGGGACAATAAATGATATATTTAAATATATTTATTAGCTAATTTACAATTGTAATCTTTTGTATTTAAACAATATTTTAATTATTAAATTAAAGATAAACGAATGAAAATAATTAATTTTTATTTTACAATCAAACTATTCTTTTCACTTGATTCGTTCTCTAAGGATAGGATAGGGTATCATATCTTCTTATATATAAAGTGTAAGGGGTTGAATTGACGCTTTCTTTTGAAGCCACAATTCAACTTCCAAACTTACCCCTGTATTACAAGATAATTACATATTTGAATTTTGAATGATACTATTCTTAATAAATAATATTAAATAAAATCTTTAATTTCAACGGAAGCTGATCGTTCAAGTGGATTCTCAGATAGACTTCTTGTACCTATCGAAAATACCTATTACTGGTTTTGATGAGTTTGCTGTTATGAAGTTAGAGTTTGTTGAGATCTGAATTATGAAATTTTCAATTTGGATGCAAATATGTTGGTTAAGCTTTATAGTTATGAATTGATAAAGTTGGATCTTCTATTTGTAATATCCTTGTAGGTATGAAACATGTGCACTTTTTGCTGTTCTGCAGATTATGTAATACATTCTTTGTTTACTTATTATTCTACTCCCTCCGTCCCAGCCAAAGGTTCTCATTTGGCAATTTCAATGTAAAATTAGGAACCAATATTTAGGGAATAAAATATTCTAATAAAAATATGATTAAGTCAAATCCAAAAGAAAATTTTCCCACCAAAATTTTCCAAAATTACTTTACCATAAACAATCCTCAAATCTGATTTCCCACCAAAACAATCCTGATTTCAAAACCAAAATCACTTTAACCAGCAGCTTATTTCTACAATCCTACAATTACATGCTCTACAAAATGAGTACCCACAAAAACACTTGACTGTGGCAGATAAGAATTCCATTGCACAGGTATTGTTTCATGCCATTAGGGATGGAAAGCTGCGGCATGGAATGCTGAAAGAAGTCGCCACTGAATTTGGATTTAGTACGAAGACAATCAGCTCTGTTTGGCACGCCGTGAAGGATCAAATAAGGACCGGGCAGTCCTTTTTCTTTTACCAACAGCCCCTGAAAAGGAAAAAACAGTAGAGATAGACGTAGAACAAGTGAAAACTATTGACGTAAAGAAAAGATCAACAATACAAAATCTTGCGAAAGAACTAAAGGTAAGCAAGAGTACGGTGGGAAGATGGGTTCAAGAGAAGTTGATCAGGCCACATACAAATGCAATAAAACCAGCACTGACAGAATCCAACATAACAGAGAGGCTGAAGTTCTGCTTATCTCATCTCAAGTTTGACAGATTTTAACAACAATATCAAATTTAACAACATGAAGCAGATAATTCACATTGATGAGAAATGGTTCTACATTACCAAGCTGAGTGAGAGATATTACATGGTCCCAGGGGAGACAGAAAGGTATAGGACTTGCAAGAGCAAAAGATTCATCACTAAGGTGATGTTCATGTGCGCAGTTGCTAGACCAGTGTATAGTAGCACTGGGGAGGTTCTGTTTGATGGAAAGATAGGCATCTTTCCATTTACAATCAAAAAGCCAGCTGAAAGAAGAAGTAAGAACAGGGCAGCCGGGACTCTAGTGACAAAAAGTATCGAAAACATAACAAGAGAAGTTATAAGAGATTGTCTTATCAACCAAGTAAGTCATGCTTTAAATACCTAAGCAGATTTTATGCTGTTGAATCAAATTTTATGAATCTGATCAATCAAATTAAAAGTAGATTATGTGCATACCAAAACAAGTAGATTATGAATATGATCAATCAAATTAAAAGTAGATTATATGCATACCAAAACAAGTAGATTATGAATCTGATCAATCAAATTAAAAATAGATTATATGCATACCAAAACAAGTAGATTATGAATCTGATCAATCAAATTAAAAGTAGATTATATGCATACCAAAACAAGTAGATTATGAATCTGATCAATCAAATTAAAAATAGATTATATGCATACCAAAACAAGTCGATTATGAATCTAATCAATCAATTACAAAGAAAATGTTTTATGCAGATTATACCCGCAATCAAGGCAAAATGGCCTGAAAATACTTCAAAGGACATCATCATACAACAAGACAACGCTAAACCGCACATCACAGACTCAAACCCTCACTTCAGAGCAGCTGCGTCGTCAGATGGGTTCAACATCCACCTTGTTTTCCAGCCACCAAACTCACCAGATACTAATGTGAATGATTTGGGATGGTTTAGGGCAATTCAGTCATTGCAAATAAAAACTTCAGCTAAAACAGTGGACGAACTAATTTATGCTGTTGAAGTTTCTTTTCAGAATTTATGTCCTATCAAGCTAAATAAAGTATTCCTAACCCAACAACAATGTTTCATTGAGATAATGAAACTTAAAGGGCAGAACCGCTACAAGATACCCCATATGAAAAAGGACTCAATGATACTACGAGGTATACTGCCAGAAACCTTAGATGTGGATGCTTTGCTAGTTAAGGAATGCCTAGACTATCTAATCCATAAAGGTTTAGGCGAGGAAGTTAACTGACTTATGATGGATTTAGGATATCAAGCACAAATTGTATTGTTTGACAGCCTAGTAAGCGCAAGGACTTTCTGACGGATTTGGAATACTTTTTGAAGGACGGGCTGAACTTTTTGTAAACCTTTTGTAAATCACAGACCCTTTTGTAAACCTTTTGTTAATATGAAAATCCAAGTTTCATTTAGAGAGGTAATCCAAGCTACTAACAGATGACAGCATTCTAACAAATCATCAAACAAACCACAGCATTCTAACAAATCATCAAACAAATCACAGCATACAAAGCATTGATTATACTCAGCAGAAAAAATCAGCATACTCATGTATCCTAAACAACTAACAAATCCAGTTGAAATACTCATAGAAATGCAAGAATTAAGAGACCAGTGCGTACCTAATTTTGTAATTGCAGGGAAATAAATTTCCATCATCGCTCTCCACTCGCCGATTGGGTTGCATCTCCACTCGAGGGAATTGGCCTCTTCGTCCTCTGAATCAGCCACAACGAGCCAACTATCCGTTGAGACCACTGCACCAGAAACTAAGATGGGGAGCGGTGTCGCCAACTTCAATTTCATCCATATCGGGTTCCAAAGTTGGAGGAGCGGAGTCGCCCACTTCAATTTCATCCGTTGTCGATGGGGAGACTAAGATGGGGAGAGGGGCGACGGGAGCCGACGGCGGAGGGGAGATGGCAGAGCGTTTCATATCTAGGGTTGTGGGGGGTGATTTTTCAATTTTGGTAGTTAATTTAACTCGATTATAATAATTAATTAGTTAGTATAATTAATTATGTTTAACTAGTAAGTGTAATTAGAGTGTTATATTTTAATATTTATTTTTTGTCAAAAATAGAAATAGGAAATGGCAAAAAGAGAAGCATTCGGTGAGACGGAGGGAGTATTACTTAAGTTCAATATATTATTTGTGCATTTTGTCACGAGTGTAGTTGGCTTTTTGATGTTGCGTTGTTAAAATTCTGATTTTTTTAGCAGGTACTTGCTTTAATGCAGGTCTTATGCTGAGCGTATTATTTGTAGATTTGGCTCACAATGCAATTAACTCTACTTGGTTCTTGAAGGGAAATCTTTGGGTTTGTCTTCCTCTTTTATTAGTTTTACTTGTGATTTCTTGTCACTTTGGATAGGTCTTCCTCATTTTGTTGGTTTACTTGTGATTTCTGTCATTGTTTTGATTTTCCAGAATTTGTTGATAGCACCTTTGGGCATATTAATTGTCCATCCAGTTCTAGTATTTTAACGATGACAAAAACGAAAAGGTATTTTGATAAAAAAAAGCATCGCATACAGGTTTTATTCAAGTTGGATAATCACGGAAGTTGGCACGTGATATCTGTTTATATAATATTATAATCTTATCCTTTTATGCTGAGCCCGGGTTTGAGAGTGCCATCTGCAATGGTCCTGCTACTTTTATTTTTCGATTAAATTTCAAATAATTTTCTTTCCGAACGATATCTTATGCATCAAGAAGTGTGCCACTTGCTTAAGTCTTGGATGCTGATTTGGATACGTGCCACTAGCAGAAGAGATGTTTAACAAATTTAAGTTGAGTTGAACATATTGTATCTGACCATGCACCAAACTAGATAACCAGCTTTCCCTACATACACAGGCGAGTTGTTGGATGATTGCAGAGCGATCAAGCAACTTTGGATGTTTTTGAAATCACAATTTTGCGATGTATTCAAATGATAGGTGTGGTGCGTAATGTTCATGTACTGCGACTTTCAGGTGTAAGTTTCCACAATTCACAGAGGGAATGATTGTGTTTCTTGGTTTCATGAAGGTGCCTTCGATGGTTGTATTTGGAAGTTTAGACATTTTTTCTTGGTTTTTCTTGGTACTTTGTTGGGTGAGTAAGCGCAAGTGAATTCATGATCATAATATTGATCAAGATCCTAAATTTTTGCTATTGCTGAAACATCGTGTTGTGTGTATTGCTTTCTCTGTCACCAAATTGGTGTAACTATTAACCTCTGAAAGTGGTGCGTATATACTCTCATAATGGGTTTGTTGCTAGACTTCTTGAATATCTTATTCTTTTCTCGTATGTGGATATTTAGATAGATACATATTCATCCTTTTCCTCGGAGCAACCGTTTTGTAATTGTGTAGGGTATTCATGTTGGACTAAACTTTGCACTGTAACATTCCCAGGTATGATCTTAAACTAAATACTGATACATTCTACATACGTTAACTATGAGGGGTATTATGTAAAGAGGTTACATTTGATATCTGTCCTTATGAGGGGTATTATCTTAAACTAAATACTGATACATTCTACATACGTTAACTATGAGGGGTATTACGTAAAGGGGTTACATTTGATATCTGTCCTTATGTTTTATTCTTTCTGCCAGAGTGTTGCCGTCGCACTTACTGTTTACTTTGCTACTCAAAGGTAATCGTTAACTGGACAATTTTGTGATATTTTTCCTTATCTGGTGATTGAACAATACGAGTTAAATGATACCTTAGATGAGGGAATATGTTAGAGGGTTTAGTACTTGGATATTTAAAAATCAACAACAGTTGTCTGTATTGGGTGAGGTCGCAATAATGTATTAAATAATGTATCAAATGATGATATATTGGTGAAACGTATTATCAGATGGATTCTATATACACGCAGCGAATGTCAAGCATTCAAGATAGCATCACTTTCAGGACTTGCTGTGCCTCTCAGTGAGTCAGTGTCATGGCTGTCGGTTAGTTTTTTTATTATGCTAGTCAGATCAAGAAAACTTACAATATGCATCTAAGGAAGTTAAAACATTCACGTACAAATGGACAATGTGGTTGAGTAATGGGATCCCTTCAATGGGAATGTGTTGTGCCAAAAATCACTGTTTTCATTCTTATTTTACATGCGCCTCATTCTATGTTTCTTTAGTAATAAATCTTTTCCCAAGCAGTTTTTTTTAAACCCCACCCCGCTAAAGCCTCACTGCTTAAGCACCCGCCAGAAATCGAACACATGACGTGTGTCTTATAATACAACCTCCACTGCCAAACAACTAGAATCCTGAAATTCTGAAATGACTGCTATCATCGGTTTTTGCTTTTCTATAGCTTAGAAAGTGTCATAACTTGATAGTATCCCCTCTCTGATCTCATTCAGTTATGCATAATTTACAGGACGATATTTATGATTTCACTTTCATAGGTGCTACACAATCCTTATCCTATTTTTATTGGTATTATTCTCTGCTTGTCATTAGGCATATTAATTTGGTATGCAAATTGCAACTTCACAACTCTACATTCTTTATTTCCTTGAGTGCAGTTTGCCATTGGAAATGAGCTTGTAGAATCATGTCACCCACCCAAGCTGCTGCAAACTGCAATCATCCTGTAATCTTGAAAACATGTGTAAGGAATACATCTACTTCACATACAATCAAATTGAGGCATAATGGGTAGCCGCATATTGTGCAGAAACTTCACCGACGCCTGCAGGTTTTTGTCATGTTTTAGCTGCTAAATGTGATTGTGTCGTTGTAAGCTAATGTCAGTTTCTCATTTATGGAGAACACAGGAACAACCCCAATTTCCTGGCTCCAACCAGACATTAAAGCCTTTGTCCCCATATGTATCCCAATGCAACCAATTTTGACATTTCATTTTGCTGTCTGAATCAAACCAAGTTTCTCAGTAAATATTTATTGAGTTTTTGGTACTGAAAGTGAGATCAACTCAAATGTCTAGCACGATGGAGCAGCTCAAGTTAAATACAAAACTAATTCTCAACTGATTTGTTGGTATTTGCGTAGCTTGCACAAAATTTCACGGTATTTAAGAATTTAAAGCAAAGAGCCAAAGATAATGTTTGGAATGAATGAGTTGTTTAGAAAACATGCAAAGTTAAAATTTGTAGTCGAAATCATCGAAAGTGTACAAATATTTGATAACACTTAAAACAAGTAAACAAATATTTAGAAATAAGGAAGTAGGAATAGAGTCATGAATGGCGATAAATATTTATTAGACGAAAAGGTATGATTTCAATTGTTGATTTAATTAATTTGATGGTTGAGATTAAAGTTGATTTTTAATTAATTGGACGGTTGAATTTGTAAAAATCACAAAATGTAAGAGTTGACTGATATTTTTGGTTTAAATCTCATCCGTTGAATTAATCAACAATCGAGATTGTGTTTCATAGTATAACAAATATTAATCCATTTTCCTTAAATTTTCCTTGAAGAAATATATCATAATGGACGATCCTCCTTGCATAAATATCATGTCAGTAACACAACAAGATTACAAACTTCAGTACAAGAAACGTTAATTGGAACTGCCTCGTACATGCACTTACAAACTTCAGTACAAGAATCATTAATTGGAACTGCTTCCAAGTTGGCTTTGTTTGAAACTTCTTTCTTTGTTTGAGACCCTTGACACTCTTATTATATATCACAGTCACAGAGTTTCTTTATATGTTTACAAGTATATGATATGTCACCGCGAGGTGGTCTTTTTGAGACTCTTACTGTTGAGTGAGACTCTGAGACCCTCATCATGGCCGTTGGTTGGATTTACTTTTGGAGTTCGGATTGTGCCACGTGGAGGTGAGAGATGGCCATGATGGGATCTCAAGGTCTCACCCCTTAATAGGGGTCTCAAAAGAGCATCCCTCATGTCACTGCTACTCACTATTAACAAACAGTATAAATGCACGTTAAACAATTATATTTAAATAATGCAAACAATTTTTTCTTATATGCAAAATATGCGAAGGACTATCAAAGGAACGGCAGTCTGCACTCACATACCTCGTTCCCATGAACCCAAGAGCAAGACCGCACAGAGGCCACAAGACCGCACTACTCACCATTCATTCATGATTCATTTAAACTCTCACTCTCATCTCATGAAGGACCTGCATGCCTTCTACTCTTCCTCTGAAGTGTCAACTCAAAGGGCTGTAGCCCCACTCATCTAATCATACCCTTCATCTCAATAGTGGAGTCACTTGTATTTGCCACAAACAAGAGAGATAAAAACCAGCAGTCACCTACATACATCCTGTACAAAATGCTGTTTGTCCCTCTGTGTGTCATATTGACATATTGTGTTGTGGACTGTGGAGTATATAATGAACAAGTACCTACCAAGTCTATAACTTATTACAGCTCACCAAAAGCTGCCAAAAAAATCCAATACATCATTTCCAACTCTCATGTGATGCATCACTTCATCTACAGTTCCAATCCTACAGTCACCCACTGTTGTTTCCCAGTGTAAACAATAGTCTACCTCAACTTTTTCTGAAATCCTCGGAAGAATGTACTTACTCAACTTAAATTATACCCAAAAGTGCATGAATTTTTCAAGCACTAACAAATCATAGCATAAAAGAACAGTTGTTGCAAATCTGATGCACAAATGTATTGATAATGTAGGTCATGTTATAGTTGTTTGTACATGCAGACTGATCATCATGTGTGAAATAGCAATACATGTTAGTTATACTTTGTTGTAAGAAGATTATATGAGACAGTGAGACACTGAGACAGCTTTGAGCTAGCATGGCATTCGTACTCTTCCACTGTACAAATAGGTTAGGAATGGTCGTGTTTATCTTTTGAGGCAGAGTGAAGGGGGTACGTAGACCGTAGTGAAACGGCATAGAGTATGAGATAATTACAGTAATGACAAGGTTTCTGAGCATATGGCAGTGTTTATATGCGTTTTGTCTGTGCTTCATCATATGTAATATACCAGTCTCTCACTGTATCTCATCTAGTGAAAGCAAGTTGTTTGTCAGGACTAGTGTGTGAGGGCGAAGGGTTTTGGTGATCCCCACACTCACCACTAACCACAAGGTGTAATGTAATGTCGTTTCTATGGTGTAAACAAAAAATTGCACTCAGGCAGGTAAACCCTAGCTATACCCCACAGATATAGTAAAACACTTCTCACACTACTTTGCATTCATTTCATTTCCATTCCACTAATATCATATCTTTAACCACAAGATTTGAGTTTGGTTCTACTTTAACTGAATTCATGTATTCTTTAGGTTTAAGGAGGTGAAAATGTTAAAAGATCAAAGGGAAACACTACAACTTTGAAGACACTTGATATCTTTAGTACAAAAATTCTAATTAGAACAAGACTATTTTGAAAAAAGTGAATCCAGACAAGAAGTTTTTGTTGTTCTGATCATCTGATAAAGTTTAACTACGTAGGGATAGACTTATTTGATGATCATACCGATGGATCGATCAGCGATGGATTGCTTATTTGATATACTTAGTTGTCTTGCTCAACATCAGACAATACAGCATCATCCTCTTCCTGATCAAAGCAGTCAATCCCATAAGCAGCATGCCCATCACCAAAAGCCCTAATGTGATCCTTGAGTGATCTCTTGTGCTTGAAATCAGATCCACAAGTGCAGTACCAGAGCTTGCCACAGTTCTTTTCATGCGTTCTCCAATCCCCTCTAACGGCAAATGCCTTGCCACATTTCCTGCACATGAATGGCTTCATCCCATGCTTTCTCTTATAATGGGTTTGTAGGGTTCTGAAGTCTTTCAGTGGTTTAGCTCTAGGGTGATCAATGTTGTTCCTGCATCCTGGTGAGCAGCAGTAGCATGGAAGCCTCAGCATTGCTGTTGGTTGAGTTCCTCTAAGGGACTCCGGACCTCGTCTGTATTGAGAGCCATGTCCCCACATGTGCATCTACACAAAACAATCTTTGTTAGCATTATTGCTACAATCATATTCATTTGTTACCCATATGACAATTACTACACAATAGAGGTAAATGAAAAAGAATTCTCCTAGAAAGAGGGTCGAACCTCGAAACTGATAGTTTTCTCACTCATCAGAGGTCAAAAGGAACCCAGAGGAGAGTCAATTGGTGATTTAAGATCACGATGTGGGTTACTGGAAAAGTGTTTTGATAAAAAGCGAATGATAAAATATTCTGACAGATGCACCAAGTGTGTGTATTTAGACAGATCAGATCAACACAAACTTTAAGGAACAAAAACATATGGCAGTTATGTGTTGTTAAATCACTGCAGCAGACTGGAGTTGATCATCACAAATCTCAGTTCTGGATCATCTCAGACCCCTAGAGATTTACTGAAAACACTCCATTGAAATCATGAAATGAAAGAGATGGGAAAACGAAAAAGGACATTGTTTCTAGTTAAATACTCTATACATTGGAATTCAATTGAGAGACAGAAATGAAGTAATAGGGCAAAAAGGTTTGAGAAAACCCTATTTATGGAGACGACCCCATACAACACTAACAAAGGCATGTTATTTGTATGAATAAAGTTAGTCTATAAACACACATAACTCATCCAAAGGTTGGGAGCAAATTTCAAAAATGTTATTTCTAAAATAAGATTGTGCGTAGAAAGGATGTTGTGATGAGTTATTTTACCTGCATATTGTTGTATCTGTTGAATGTTTTGAAACAAAGATGGCAAGAGAACTGAGTTGGGCCAATCAGGATTTGAGTTGGTGTTGGGATCCAATACTGTCCCTTATTGAGTCTAGTTGTGGCTGTTGTGCTCTCATAGCCTGAGCAGTTAGAAGAATCAGTGACGGTGACATCTATTTCATCTACTGATTGTGAGAGTGATGAAGATATCATCAGATTAGCCGATTGTGCACCACTATCAGGCAACCCCAGTTGTAAATCTATGCTCAAACATCCATCATCTTGCTTATCTCCATCCATAACCATCAATTGTTGACCCATCTCTTGATATTCCTGCTGCTCTTGCACATCATGTCTGGTAGGGCTCAAGCTGAGGAGTGGGAGAGCCTGTTTGAGTGGTGGAGATGGTGGTGGTGTTGGCTGTAGTGGATGTAAGGTTGTGAGATTGTAGTGATGGCTGAATGAAGTGTTGGTGTAGTTATTCTCGAGATTGTTGTAGTAATTCAAGTGGAATAAATTGTTGATATAATAGTTTGGTGGGTCGGTGAATGATTGAGAAACAGATGTCGAAGATGAGGAGTAAGAGAAACCGTTGTTGAATGGGTATGTGCAGTGAGGATGATTCTCGTTCATTTTGATGAACTTGGAGAGTAAAGCTGTAGAAACAAGAGAAAGGGCTTCAAGGCTAGATTTTCATGAGATGGAGATCAGAGATGCAGGTGAGTACGAATGAGGTAAATATCAACTTATATACAGCCACACCAGTAGGTGTAAACTACCCCTAGAAAATTCAAAAGATGTGAGAGAAAAGGGAGGCCAAAAGGAAGAAGTGCCAAATAAAATATTACTAAAGACAAGGAATCACCATTGAAAATGATATCAACATTTCACATCTAGATACAGAAATAGGAAAGAGAAGTGGGACAATCAAGGAAATAAAGTAGACGAAGGAGAATGAGATTAATATTGGGAGTCGAGAAACCAACAGAAACATGGCTATTATGTGTATGAGTGTCGCTAAGAATTACTTATTCTAGAAATGAGTTTACGGAGGACATGCATTGTTTTATAGTATCGTAGGATATTATTTTAATCGTTGATTTTACTCAATTAATAATCGATATTGATAACATTCAATCTCCAACCGTCTATATATTTTACTGTACATTCCTAAATTAGACTTTTGATCGCAATCGTTATATTAATTAAATCAACGACTGTGATATTGTCTCTATATCTTTCCAAAAAAATTGCCCTCCTAAAACTTAACCCACGTATAAAGAAAAGTTTCAAGGAGGACCAATACATTTATGTGAGGCGGAAGGACATCATCTCAACCGTTGATTTCCATCAGTTCAATGGTTAATATTAATAACCGTCATTTCACCAACCGTCCTGTGTTTTTTGCTAATTCATTATAAATTTAATTTAAAAATAATTTAATCTCAATCGCTAGATTAATCTAAACCAACGGTTGATATTAAGTATTTATGTCTCATAAAAATTTAATGTCCTTCTAAAACTCAACCCCAAATATTATATCCCTATATATTTATTTGCTTTTTGGCGTCCCCTTAAGATTGCATCTTTCAATTAATACAATCATATAATCATATATATAATTACAATCTGAAAATGATGTTGTTTTGTAAAATTAAAGCCTCGTGAGACATGAAGTCAATTGTTAAGTCACTAATAATATTTAATTTTACACTTGCTCTTTTGTTCGACGTGCCATTATTACTAGTATTACTGTAATTCATTATATGTCACTGGTTACCTATTTTGTGGAGCTTTCTTTTACACTCCGATTATCGTGGTGTACCGAAACTTAGGCAAGAGGGCTTTATTGTCTTTTTGGGTCTCGATAAACATTAAGGGCCGGCATATCCGATCTCTTATTCGTGTGAGCATCACAAATTCACTATATACTAAATAAATATGTTGTCCTCAATCATCCTAATCATAAAAATATTTATTAAAATTTAACAACATACACATTATAAATAGAAGCTAGCGATAATAAATGAAATAAAATTTTAAATTATTTGATTAATGCGTGCACACAGAAGTTAAGCAAATAGAAAACAACCATTTAGTTCAAAAAATTCTAAAATCTGAGAAGCATACTGACCCCATGAAGATCATTGAATCCTTGAATCAAAACGATAACTCTTTTATTTGGAAAATTCTAGGTAGGAAAATTGATCTAGTTGGAAATGATGCATTAGTATTTGCTTGAGTTGATAGCTTAATTAATCATTGTCTCGCATATCAATTTGAGAATTATGTCAGAAAATGTCATATGCACCGGGGTCGGTGGTAACTAATGGCCATAATGACCAAAACCCCCCTCGTTTGCCTTCAATGCCCCATTTTGCTTGAGGAATATTTAGACTACAGTTAAATTATCAAAATATCGGTTAAGATACTGAGGGCAAAACGTTTTGATCACTATAATAATTAGTAAGCACTGACGGTTGATGCGTTTTGCAAAGCCTGATTATAATTTTTTATTAAATATCAGCTCAACAATCCCAGTTCTATTTCTTTATATTGATGAAAGATCGTGACTTGGGATCAGACTTACATAACTGTAGAATTTTTTATGATAGCCGACATATTCATATAAAGTGTCAGGTTATTATTGTATTTCATGTATGCCAAAGTATATATTTAAAAAATTATTTTTTACCATCTTCAAATTAAAATTGACCATGAAATGCAAGGCAACAAAACAATGGTCGAGAAGAAACCACCTATATCAATCAATATATATGCATTGGTAACACAAGACTAGGAGGAACGACCCAAAAGATGAAATGGGAAATGAAGAAGAGTCGATGGCCTTGGGGATTAGCACAAAAGGTTGCAAAAAGAGATACAAAGAGAGAGGGGAGAAGAGATATCCCAGAAACAATGGTAATGTACAGAGCTAGCATACATACTCATTGGAAACAACGCCGTTCTTTCTCGGTTATTCTATCACCGAGGAATTAATTACTCTATCTCACTAAACTCTCCAACTTGCAGATACATGGGTATGAACCCATGCATATTTTTGATGGCCATCTTGCTAACAGATGACTTTCACTAGTCCTTGGGACTTTAACTCTCTCACTATTTGTTTGTTTTACCATGCAAGAAATTGCGTTACTACTGCACATTGGATCCGGCAGGCCAACTGCTTTGATGGACTAAACTTGGTCGGCTTGCCCCTCTTCCTTTGCATCATATCACCTCTCTAGCACACCAATAACCAAATATGGAATAATTATTTAATAATGTGTTTGTCTATTCCCAGTAGTGAACTGAACAGGATGCACGTAGGACTACATGACCTTGAATGAGATCGATCAGAAGTCAACTAGAAACTGAAAATCTGTGATTGAACTTTAACCTAGCTAATCATGCATTGGAATTAAGTGTTTAACTAATGAACTTTTGCAATTGCAATTTCCGTTGAACAATCAATTAACACGCTCTGAAGCTATCAGGTCTTGATTATGATAAGCATGTGTGTTGCTTAATCTACTATTTAGGGTTTTTATGTCGGGCATAAAGCTTTTAAAGCTCACTTAATTATATCAAGTTTGAGTTCATATAAATAACAACCAATGAGGTTATTCTATACTAATACAACTACTATCATAGATAATTAATGCATAGGTTCGGCACAGATGCCAGGCACATATAACATCTGAAAACAATAATTTGAATAAAAATTAAAATTGGGTAAAGATCAGGTGAAAAGTAAGATTAAGTTATAAAATGCAAACAAATCTAAACCATTAAATAAGACAGATCCGACGACTATTAATTTGGGGTCTAATTACAATTATATGAAACATTAAATATGAAATATTATTTTGAAAATCCCTTGAAGGGTAAATTAGTCCAATAATTTACCAAAAATCAGGCGGTTTTGATTGTGATTTCGAAAATCGTGTTCTTTCCAAATAATCGGATTCGGTTAGAGCTCTCAATCCTGCAGAATCGCCGAGAGCCACGTTTGGTGTGATTCCGAAAATTGTGTTCTTCCCAAATTATGTTTTGTGAAGTTAATGAAACAACATGTTTATAATGGTGTGTTGGCTCACAGATTGCATATATGTGGTCCACGTTTGCATTCATATGATTCGTGATTTGTTATAATATGATTCATGATTTGCCACACTATGATTCATGATTTGCTATGCTATGATTCATGATTTGTCATACTATGATTCATAATTTGCTATACTATGATTCATGATTTGCTATAATGTGATTCATGGATCATCACTATTACAAACTTGAACTGCGCAAGTTTTGGCCTTAACCCTCACAACTGATGACCATATTGTATAACACAGAGTAACTTTTGAATCATATCCTCGAGTTAATTATGATTTGCTCCGGACACGATTCATAATTTGCTATCATATGATTCATGAATCATATCCTATCAAATCGTGAATCATACTATATAGCAGTCAACCATAAGATTCTGCTGAGTGTGTGACAGCCCTCTAGAAATTGTTAAATCTGTCTACCAATATCGAAAGCTAATGTGTGATTGTGATTTTTCATGAAGTCATACACACAATAACTCCCTCCCGCCTTGAACTTAACACAAAAACTAGCTTCGCAACCACATCGAGTAACCTTTCTATTTCTGTAATTTAGAAACTATTGTTTAGGAATTCAAGAAACAACCTAGTCGAATTTGGGAAAATCTATGAAGCAAAATTGAATGATTGAAAAACAAAAATTTGAACGTCGGTTTCCATATCAAAAATTAAATGTTGGTTGCTTAAAATAAGGGATTGAATTTAATTAAAATATTTGTAAATATATTATAATGTATGTTTCCTTTATTGCCCTTTTGTCATTTAATATATTAATTGATTAGATTATATTCCAACCGTCGGATGTAATTAAATGGATGGTCTAGATTTGTTTGCATTTTACAACCAAACTACCACTTTTCATTTGATCCATTCTTATTAAATTAGTGTAAAAGTATTCGATAATAAGGGATTATTACATGATCATGGCGTGTTCATGGCCGCTTTGAAAGCACTTTCACCCCCAATGATAGAATGATTTTGGCTGACGAAAATCAAATTAGTAAAAGTTAAACAAACTCCTCTTTTGGCTTTTCAAACCTCAGGTCCCAAGACCTAATCATGCTTTCTTTTTCTTTTTTCGAATCCTTTAGAATAATTTATAACAAGACAATATTATGTTGTATTGAAGGAATACCAGACTCAACGGAAAAACACAGCAATGTTCCACATCAAAAGCAACAAGTGATGGGCAGTGTGTGGATATGAGTAAATTAAGGGAGAGACTAATTTGCATCCTGCATACGTGAATAGATGGCACTGATGTGAGTAGTTTAATTGTCTGTTTCGGAACTATCAGTTAATCAATAAATGAGGACCTTCAGGCTTCATTCATCCAATTCCAATGCCTAATGTGGCTTGATAGAGAAGTCTGTTTTGTGAGGGTTCAATATTGAAAGAGACATGAAAGTATATAGAGACATACCTATCGAACAAAATAGGAAGCTACACTGATGCAAATATGCTAGTCACAGTTGGAGTTGAAGTTGGACAAATTTGTAGGCACACAAAATGTTACATTCCACTATTTACCCTTATGTAGTTAGATATGATCATATGATCTCCTAGCCACCTAGCTAGCTATATTATGGTTGAATAATAAAATACGATAACAGTTAAGTTATCTCACATCGACTAATTGAGTGGCGATTGCTAATTATACATTGAATCTTGAATCTTAACCCGTAAGCCGAGACTTTTGGATTTAACTAAGTATTCATGTTATTGGAGTAGAACGAACTTGGGCCCACTTTGTGAAGTAGAAAAGTGTTCAACTCATTTGGTCAATGTTGCGGCAATGGATTAGTAATGGTCAACCAAATAACTTGGATGCGAGTGAATTGATTGAGACGATGACTTGCTACAAAGTCATGTCACATGTATGAGCGACGAAGTATTGGAGTTGATAACTTTGTATGCACAAATTGTTATCTAAAGGGGAAGACGTTGAATAATAAAATAAATCAGTTGACAAGTTATATCACGTCGACTAGTTGAATGATAATTGATAAGTATATTTTGAATCTTAAACTTACTCCATAAACTAACTTACTAACCTAAAATTAAGAGTTCTTAAAAGCAAGGTCATGTTAACGAACATGTGTATGGTAGAGGTCTCATACGTCATAGACCGGCAAGTCAATGAAGTCATCGTGCATTTAATGAATTGTTGATATAACACTGCTTGTGCGTAGAGTGAATCTTGTCATGTCAGCTCGTCTGTTTTAGCGGATGAGCTGGTAAAGACTTTGAGATAGCATTTGTCGAAGATGAGAATGTCGTGGTACAATTTGTTAAAAACAAAAAAGCAAAGGGGGTTCAGATGAACAATGCATTATGCCCACCGTATATATAGTTTATACCGTCTTCGTCATTATTAGGCTTTAACTTGCAGCTTAGATAGACCTACCTCCAAATGGCCACTGTAAAAAAATCTCCCAAGCACTTCATGTAATAAATTTGTATTCGGTGATTTGAAATTTAAACCTATATAAATAGTTGAATCAAGATTACTAACGAAACTTGAGCTCCACATCCAGCTGATAAGAAACTCACATTCATATTGGGTTGTATCAAGGGACTTAAGGATTTTAGAGATTTTTGGAGATACGTAGCTATGACTTCAACAATGTTTAAAATAGGAGTGTATAGATTCAGATGAATGAGTTTAAAGGTCAGGTGGCTACAAGACAAACCAGACCATCAACTAATGAACGATGTCATCAAAAAGGAAAAAATGCTTTATAATATTTGTTACAATATTTACTGAACATCTCAATGCTTTGGTTGCCTGGATCTTGTGTTCCAAGACAGCACGAGTGTGTACTATAGACAAAGTTCACATCTTCTCATCTAAATGTTTCTGAGAACCCCAAAATGTCTGCTTTATTTTTGTTCTCACATTCCCAGACACACCTTGTCTCCCTGCCCCAATATTGCATTTCACCATTTAAGAGTCAAGACAAGCGAAAATTAATGAATAATACTAGAATAATCTATGTAACCTTCGCAATAGAGGAAACTGATCACCCTGCCAGCATCACGGTTGGAACCCTGATTGACACAATCCCCTACTATTTAAACCTTAATGAATAATTAATTATGTTATGTGGATATAGTAATTAAAAAGAGAAAGATTAATAAGGTACGTATAAAGTGTAGATAATATTTGAAGTTTAAATGATATTAATTTAGTATTTATATTCATAATCAAAATCGAAAGTATGAATAAGGGTAAAATGGTAAAATAATAAATTTATTTTGTTCATAATTTTATGCATCAAATCATTGCATATATTATTAATTATTTTTAATATAATCTATTCACATTGAATATTTTTTTAGATCATTTAATTGATTTTGAAAAAAAAATAGCATAAAGAGTAAAGACAATCTTGCATGAAACCATTTTGCATATCATTGCAAATATTAATTATTCAATGTTTTATACGTATACATTGATGAAACCATTTTTCAACTTTAACTACGTACAGTTCGATCTCCTTCCAAGCTTACCACCTCATCGATAAGCCCAACAAATAAAAAAGGCAACATTAATGGGCTGAAAATATTAATGGGCTGAAAATATTAATGGGCCTTCAGTAGTCCAACAATCACTTTGCCGAACGTAAAGTCAATGGTCAACGTTTGCGGTAGTGCATAAAAGGTGACGCATCCCCTCCTCGTTCACTCTCTTCGACGTTTGAACCCATCGCGAGGCCTCTCTCCAAGGTATCAGCAATCTCTCCAGATCATTTTTTTAACTTTGATTAACTGCGCAATCCGATTTGTCTATTTATGTTTTAACAACTTTGCGATCGTTACAGTCTCGTACGCCGCCGCTTCGTGTTCTGAATTGGAATTTTTTAATTTGATGTGGTTATTAATTTTGATATCATTGTTTGAGATATGTCTGATCAGTATGTCGTTTGATGTAAGTATTGTAGTTGAAGTTTGGGAATCTGCAATTTTATTAGGATTCGAGATATATAGTGTCACTGTTTCCGCAATTGCGATCAAAGTGGTAATCTGTTTATGCATGTGTTAATGTAGGTGGATTCAAAGTGCTTATTAAAAGTTGGTTTTTTGTAGATATTTTTACCGCTTTTCTTTGGTCTCGTTGCCAATGTTTTTTGTATGTGTAAGCTATTGCACGGATAAGTGGATAACCTATGTTTGATAAACATGTTTTACAAATAAATGAAGCTATGCGAGAATCTGAAGTATAATCTTTGTGGTTTTTGGAACTTTTTCAGTGATGGCTTGCAAGCAAGAAAATCCAACTGTCATGCAGAAGGTTGCTGGTCAGCTCCAACTTAGCTCTGGTTTACCACAAGAGGGTCAAACTCGTCTTGGGGACTATCGGAGGTCTGCTTCTATCGAGAGGCAATTTTCTTATGGAAACTACTCCAATGCTGGAATGAATTATGCGGGGTTGTCAGGGAAATCTATGTATTCTTCGCCCATTTTTGTTCAAGCTCCATCTGAGAAAGGCTTTGTTGGATTTGCTACTGATTTCCTCATGGGTGGAGTTTCTGCTGCTGTTTCAAAAACAGCTGCAGCTCCTATTGAGCGTGTAAAGCTTCTAATCCAGAATCAAGATGAAATGCTCAAGGCTGGTCGTTTGTCTGAGCCGTATAAGGGAATTGGTGAATGCTTCAGCAGAACCATCAAAGATGAGGGTATTGGGTCCTTGTGGAGAGGAAACACTGCCAATGTGATCAGATACTTCCCCACTCAAGTAAGTCGCGTACTTTTCTGCTGTAATCTTCCATCCTATAGGCACATTCTTACTTTAATTCATCAATGGCACAGGCTTTGAACTTTGCATTCAAGGATTATTTTAAGAGTCTTTTTAACTTCAAGAAGGATCGATGGTTACTGGAAATGGTTCGCTGGTAACTTGGCATCTGGAGGCTGTGCTGGTGCTTCTTCCTTGCTGTTTGTCTACTCATTGGATTATGCTAGAACTCGACTTGCTAATGATGCCAAGGCTGCAAAGAAGGGAGGAGGACGACAGTTTGATGGTTTGATAGATGTATACCGCAAGACCCTCAAAACTGACGGTCTTGCCGGGCTATACCGTGGGTTCAATATCTCATGTGTTGGTATCATTGTTTATCGAGGTCTTTACTTTGGAATGTACGACTCTCTGAAGCCAGCATTGCCAACAAAACTACAGGTGTGTTCATCTCTGTGCTTGTAGACTGAATGATATACATAGTATTAATTTCTGGCAGGATTTACTGATTTCGCTGAATATAATGTTTTTTCGTGACTTTCAGGATAGCTTTTTTGCTAGCTTTGCCCTTGGTTGGGTCATTACCAACGGTGCTGGACTTGCATCATACCCCATTGACACTGTTCGAAGAAGAATGATGATGACATCTGGTGAAGCTGTTAAGTACAAAAGCTCATTTGACGCCTTTTCACAGATTCTCAAGAATGAGGGTCCTAAGTCTCTATTCAAGGGTGCTGGTGCTAACATTCTACGAGCTATTGCTGGAGCTGGTGTTCTTGCTGGTTATGACAAGCTTCAGGTTTTGGTTCTTGGAAAGAAGTACGGCTCTGGAGGGGCATAATTGGCTGGACTTCTTACTTGCGCATACAAATTATGAAAATTATTTTTTAGAGTTTCGAAGTGGGATTTCCCTTTTAAAGCTTTTCACAATCAAATAACATAGCTAGAGATGGAATTGAACTCCCATAAACCTGATACTTAATAACTTAAGTTGCATACTCTGATATTCGTTTTCTTGACATACAAATGTCAGAAGCTGCTAAGACAACAGTTTTTCTCTGTTATTCAAATTTGCATGAATACTTGTGTCTGCTGATGCTGAAGCATTATAGTTTGAAAAGGTGCAGAACTGCATCAGAAAACCATTTTTTGATTATGTAGTGTTTGGATCACAAGACTAGAGCTGCTAAAGCTGATTGTCATTAGTAGTGGTTCTGACTAGAGCTCATAATCTATAAAGCAGAGTAGTTCTGGTGCTTTAAACTAAGAGTATGTTTTTGCAGAGGATTGAACTCAGAACCTTCCCTGACTTCCTCCTTGACGTCACTTGGCTACCCCTTTCATGGCAGACCTACAGTAGAGTTGCATGAATACGAACAACATTTATGGTATCTTAATCTTGAAATTGCTTCCTTATTCATTGTATACTGAAATGTGTCCAGAGTTGATATTGCAGGGGAACTATTTGTTTGCTGATCGGAAGAACATGGTAACTCACATTCTGGAGACATCTTTTACAAGAGTTAGTGGATTTTTTTCTTCAAATGATAAGAGTTAGCATGCCAAGTTAGCTATCAACCAGGAATACTTTGTGCCCTACCCAAAGGCCTAGCAGAGTTGGAATCTGAGTTGTTCGGTCAGTTCCATTATTTTATCCTATGAGTTTAATCAGTTTGGCATTTGTTTTGTGCATTATTTGAAATTGCTCCACTTAGAAAAGCCTAAAAGGTACTTCACAATTAGGCACGCTACATTGCCTTTAAGTATATTTTTTATATCTTCGAAATGAGGAGTTAGTTTCCAGTGCATTCAACATTTTTAGTCTCAGATCTGCTGTCTGTTGCATACCCTAGGCTTGAAATTTGCAATACTTGCTAGTAGCTTAGTGCATCCTTTCCTTATAAGTTCATCATTCGAAACGCACACTAGGTCGTCTCAGTACATGGACAAAGAAAGTAGTAATGATCGATACATAAGCAGTTTGTTATAATGATTGAGTTGAGTTGTCCTTGTCCTTACTTACACGCCAGGTCTCATTACCTGTTTTCTGACTCATTCGCATTCCTTTTCATATGCTTCATCTCATTCTTTGATCTAATGCTATGTCCCCCATGCTTCACTCCTTTAGCAGGCATTTCATTATAAACAATACATAACCTTGCTTTAACCTTTACATTTCTTTTTCGAGGTCTGGTCAGATTGTTTTAATAGATAACTTTGATTATTCCCTGCAATTCAGTTCAGGTTATCATATTTCTTTTGCGCAAATTCTCTAGAACAAAACTTGTTTTACACACTCCAGCATCATATATAACTTAGTTTAGAGTATGGCATCGATTCCATCTCTCATTTTTGACATGTCTGAGACATTTAACTATTACCACCTTGACTTTACTTTTGGCAGGAACCCCACTTGTCCAAGCCTAAGAACATGTTGTTTCAAGTAAGGGATCTTACTTTCTTTTTTGGGTCTTAGTAGAGGGTGACTATTATCAGTTTTGGTTTAACAAACCTTAGAACCTCATCTGTGCACAGTTGGTAATTTGTTCATCCATATTTTTTTCTCAACTAGAATGATGTGTCTATCTAAACCTCTTACAACACTAGTGGCTGTTCCACTCTAAAAATTAATTTTATTTTTAGAATAATTTTTTTTAATTTGATATATTTGATGGATAAAGCATAAAGGGATATATAGGGTGTTATGTTATCTGTTAGAGTTAGCTCATCTACCATTTACTCTGCACATCTGTAGTAATTTACTACTGTAAGATAGAATGAGGTGTATTGAAGGTAATGTGTGATGGCAGTGCAGGTGATAACACGTCGCGTGACTCAAACTGCTGCATAAAGGTGCCATCATCACATCACATTCACATTCACAGGCTTACTGGATCAGAATAGATGCTTAAACAAGCAATGAAATCATTCAGTGTTTGCTCTTGTCTCTGATTTAGCTTCTGAGGTCAAGATACATGAGGCCACATTACTCTCCGTCTTCGGTATATGTGTGAAAGGTTTCTCTTTTGCATTTCTGATCTTACTCCATCCATTATTGCAGTTTCTTCTTTTTGTTTCTGTTATATGTCCATCTTGGATCTGAAAGACAAGTGCAGAACGCTAGTCTTGAGCCGAGGCTTCAGTGAGCTACTTTGTGAGCTGCTTTTTTTCTTCTTCTTTGGTTTTAGTATCAGTCTGGTTGCGGTACATTTGTTATTTGTCTGATATTCAGACCAGAGAGATCCTTCGAAGGTGTATAACAATCTTCTTTGTCAATGCAGGCTCAAGAAACATCACGAATAATTTTCAAGATGAACTGGAATCCCCAGATGGAAGTTCATTACATTAACACAGGCTATAGTACAACAGCAAGCTTTATGGAGTTCTTCGAAGGACTTACATATGATCATATCAATTTTGTTTTCTCCGATCCTCTACATAACCAGGTTTACTTCTCTCAATGTTCTTATCATTTTTAGTTTTAAAATTGTCCTGTATTTTTATTTGCTTTTTGTGAAGGCTTTAAATGTTTTTGGATTGCAGAATAATAACACTACTTTTACTGTTTTTCATGTGCAGGAGAATATATACCCTTCAGTGAATACTAACTCATACAAATATGGATTTTTGGATAATGAAACAAATTCATACTATGATAATCATCTTCAAGATTACCAAGTCACTGATCATACTGATAGACTAGAAGACCACAGAAGACCATTTGGTACTTCTTCTTCACAGAATAATGGCACAAGAGTGCCAGCAACTGCAATTCCGGATGGATACCCAAACACAACCTTACGCGAGGTTCCTGCAGAGAGTAAGCTCCTTTAATTTTGATTTTGACATAATGTATTTTGATCTGGTGTTATTTTAAAAAAATTACAAAAAATTTCTTTCATTTTATTTCAGCTCGAAGAAATTACAGCACACAAAATATACAGGTATCAAGTTATGTGTGCATTTATATTCTGTTGTCAGATTTTCATTGCTCTCAGGATGCTGCTGTCTTATCTGCCTCTGATCGTTTGAGTGAAGCTAAATACATGGAAACAGTCAATAATTTTTTCCTCATCTCTCATTATTGCAGATTGCTTGGCATGATACTATTGATCCAGACGTAATGAGTTATGAGGTTCGTAATGATACCACAGTCCTGCACTTCGCCATAACAATTACATCGTCAGTTGTCAGTTCTGTCTATGCAGAACTGAGAAGTATAAGCTAAGGCACTGAGCCTAAAAAATGTAAAATGGTTTTTGGCTACACAGGAAACACAGAATAAGTTCTAAATTAAGGTTTTTATGAAATGTTCTGTCCCTTCGGCATATGATTTATCGGTTAGATTTTGAATTTCACAGGCATCTACCAATAGACTGGTCATGTAATTTAGGCTGATTTGATTTTTATCATCTTTAGTTTTTTTCATAATTTTTTCTATTTCTGATGCTGAAATTTTCTTGCAGGAATTACTTGATTTAGGGGAAACAGTTGGGACAGAGAATCGCGGTCTTTCCAAAGAGGCCATTTCATTTCTTCCAGTTACAAGGTACAAGAGGTGGTTCTTTTGGAGAAGGAAGTCAAGAAATGAGAGGTGTGTAGTTTGTCAAATGGAATACAGACGAGGTGAGAAGCAGATCACCTTGCCTTGCGGACATGTCTACCATGCCGGTTGTGGGACTAAATGGCTTAGTATTAACAAAGTGAGATATAATTTCTTGTTGGCCGTCCTGCATTAGTAAAGCAAGAGTTCAAAGTACGATGTAACTGACTGTGTATATTTGTTCCCTCCAGGCATGCCCGATTTGCTACACCGATGTTGTCATCAGGAAATCAAAGACAACAAAATCGCGGTAAGACTAGAAAAGGGAGGCCAGAGGAACTATATTCCATTGTTGTGACGTAGATTAGCTTCTCTTTGTTTGTGAAGTTCTGATAGATTGATCCAGCCTTTAGGCAAGTGATCCCACCGATTTGGCCAAAATCAAGTAAGTTACACACACACTGCCCTGATCGAAAAAAACACGTTCACCCATTCATGGATCTGATTCTGGCTTTAGTGTCTAGACAACATAGTATTACACTCTCCTAGTAATCTTGCTGGCCAGTGTGTCGTGTTTTTTTGTTAAAGCTCATTTACAGAAGAAACAAACAGCTAGAAAGCTGATATACATTGGAAAACAGAGCTCAACATCGGTTTTAATGCATTCTGCTGATCAGTTAGTAAAAAGCGATCTCACACGTTTGGATTACCACAGTGTGATTTAATCCCTACATATGTAAACTCGTATCGATTTTACTGCATTCTGCTTTATCTTAATTTGAATAAAAAACTAAACATCGGTTTCAGTAATAAACTTAATTAGAAACTGAAACAGCAGAACAATATCGAGAGTAATGCTCTTTTGAGACCTTTACTGTTGGGTGAGACCCTGATTGTGCCACGTGGAGGTGAGAGAAATTCGAAATCAGAGGTGAGAGAAATTGCTGCTTTTGTTCTCTCACCTCCACGTGGCACAATCTGGACCCCAAAAGCAAACTCAATCGGCCATGATGGAGATCTCAGATTCTCACCCAACAGTAAGGATCTCAAAAGAGCATTACTCACAGTATCGATGCTCCTTCCAGATGCAAACTTACAAGGTTTTTCAGGCAAACCTCAAACATGCTTAATTAAATCAACAAGTAACTACACGGATCAAGAGAAGGGAATCTAATTTCCGCCACTCACAAGTTACTTTAGGGAAGGGAATCTAATTTCCGCTACTCTGGGAACCAAGCCATCACATGGGTGGAGAAGCATCGTTAAAATAAAGCATATGTTGTCTGTAGGTTTGGAAAGCACGGATCAAGAGACACACCAACGATGGCTTCTAACTGATTCTGGAGAGTTCACAGTAAAATCAACATATAAACTAATCGAGGAGACCCTTGATCACAGTCCGTTAAACACAGGGGAAGCATCTGAATCAATTTATATGGCCACATTTTGGAAGAAAATATGGAGCAGTAATGTGCCAGCAAAGTTCAGAATTCTAATATGGAGGTTAGCGCATAATGGATTGCCGGACTCAAGTAATTTAGCTCGGAAAGGTTGTGGTAATAGATCAAAGTGCCACAACTGCCACTTTGAGTATGATGAGGTGATGCATTTGTTTCGTGGCTGCTAGAAAGCTAGGATGATCTGGGAAAACTTGGGGATCAAGCAGGTAATATTTGACGAGTTCGTTTTGAATTCCCTTATTGATTGGCTTTTCCTGTGTGCAAAACAAATTTCCAAGGCAGAATTTAGACTATTGATTTTTGGTGTTTGGGCAATCTGGGAAAATCGAAATGCCATCGTCACGAGGGATTAAGAAAGGATGAAAACCAGATTTGTCGAAGGGTGAAAGACTTGATGTTTCAATATGATCAAATAACAGGCAGTCAGCCATGGGTGGTGGTAGGGGACAATTATCTCTTAAGGAAAGTAACTGCCCATAATATTCCTCGTATTTTCTGTGATGGGGCGTGGTATCTAGATAATAAGAAAGCGGGCTTCGCCGTTGTTGCTATGGTTGATGAGATTGTGCTGGCTGTGAGAGTGGAGTGGAAGTATAGGGTGCCTAGTGCAAGATTTGCTGAAGGTTTGACTGTGAGTTTGGGAGTTTGCTTAACCAAAGCTCTAAATTTAGCGGAAATTGTTCTTGTGACAAATGGGGTTATCAGTGGCTGACAAGGACGCAGAATGGTTGGACATGTGTTTACCCAGCTTAACAAGTTTTAAATTCTGGTCAATAGAGCATGTATCTCGGGAAGAAAATCGTATAGCTGACTTCTTTGTCGGAGTTGCTGCCCGTTCGCAATGGTCATGGTCTAGACTGGACTCCTGCCCCTAGTTTCAAGAGATGTCCGCAAAATCTGACTGAGCTGTGTGTTTCTTTGTTTATCTTATAGCCTTTTCTGATACGTGTCTTCAGCTCTAGCTCGCGTTGGCTTTGTTTGTTTCTTATGGCTTTATGCCAGTTTCTTTAAATAAAAAAAAAGTAACTACACAGGTCAGGAAAAGTCTTTGATGTTTCCAACAGAAATCAACCACTTAACATCTAGCAGTGGGCTCGAGTAGAGACATTATATTAGCCAAGGACTATAATTAGTAAGCCCTCAAACTGAAATATACTCCATAGATTATGAGAGTTTCTCATACAGGTTCGTCTACAAATCTTATGCACCAACACAAAACCTATATTTATCAACATGCTGAAAAACCAAATAAACAGCATATGATCACAACCGGGTCTGAAATCTCACTTACCTTAGACAGAAAGCTTTATTCTGTGGAGCCATGTAGTCATCTCATTGTCTCATTGTCTCATTGTCTTATTGTCTTCTCAATATACTAGCCGCAATGTTGACTACCACTCACTACTAGCAGCAAATTAGTCAAGTATTTTAAGAGTACAATGCAATTGGAAAACGAGGATCAAGGGGCCCTGACATGTGATATCAACGATCTAATCAGCCAATTATCATAAGTTGGTGAAACAGGAAGCCCTAAAAGAGGTCTTATCTTGATGGAGTTTGCCAACTGATGTATCTACGTTTTAAAATAACTTAATACAAAATTACAAATACATGCTGGATCAATGAACTTGAGGGTTATTACAAGTCACAACAATACATGCCAATAAATCAGGAGGTTGATAAGGCATGAGCCCCTGCTACTGAATTATCATTCAGATTATGTTTGTTATAGATACTTAGCAAGCCATGGAAGCTCTGGGCAGTCCTTGAGAGCAAATGCTACATCATCGCTGTGAACAAGCCAATAAACTGAGTCATGGACTGACTTAATATCAAACCATTAGATTATAGTTTTGATCCTAGAAAAATGGCAGCCAATATATGAGATTTAACCTTGGAAAGTTGAGTAGTAGCTTTTGCAGCCTATGCCTTGCTCCTTCCTCGCATATATGACTCTACATTCTCCAAGCTTACATCTGCAATGAATTTTAATCAGAAATACGGAAGCTTCAGTCACAAAAATTGGCAATATGAATACGTGAACGTTGTAAAACATTGAACTTATGTATGCATCTATAATAGCTCAATTAATTATGCTTGTAAAACACCCATGCTGCCAATCTGAAATTGCCAGGCGTAAGAGTCGCAGGTTCAACACATTTACATATGTTTCCCACTATATTAGACTAGAGCGTGTACTTCTAACACGAATGACTTATTTAGGACGGTAAGGCACTAAGAGTTCATATATTCTACTCAGTATGGCTTACCCTACTCTAAGCAGTGAATCCCAGTCAGGAAGTGATTCACCATTGCTTGAGCAAAGACTTGAAACTGTCATTGCCAACTGCCCAGAAAAAATATGGTTAGTATTTTTAGTAAGAATATATTCCTAAAATTCAGTGATCATTATTCACTTTAGAAGGACCACGAGTAAAGTAACCACTAACTGATCCATGTCTGGTACAATATCGTGTAGATGATGTCATTGAGTAATACATCAAGTTATACATCTACTTACAACATCACCAGCAAACACCACATATAAGTTTACTCGAGTCATTATTTTCCAAAGGAGAAAAAAGAAGGATCAAAACATTCTCAATACCCTTACCTTCTCAAAGGTAGTTTCACTTACTCCTGTTTTATAAAGTTCATACACCATAGCTGCAAGAAATATTTTACTCAACCTTGAACAACTCCTCATCACCTGTGAAACCAGGGAAGCATGTAGACTCAAATAAACCCAAACTGTATCAGCGACGGAAAAGTCTATAACTGTACCTTTAGTTAAACCTATGCAAAAATAACATAGTAACGACAACAACAGAAATTATCCCATGTCTGTCTGATTTTGATACAATAAGTTTTCTAATCAACAAACTGTGGAAAGGGTACTTGGAGATGAGGATAAACACAGCATTATATTGAACTGCCTCTTAAGATGCTAGTTTATTCATGTGAATTCAGCTTACTTGCATGTGAGGTGCCTGGAACATTTCTTGTATGGCTGCTTGAACCTCTTTAATGCCGACAAGGGCCTTTCCTGAAGAAAAAAGATAAAAAAACATAATAAAAAACAAACTCTTTATAATATGAATTGGTGAGAGACGATGGGGCCTCTCTGTATGAAGAAAATTAGAGCATAGTCCAACAGTAATTAGATTTTTGCAGATGATTGATCAGGACAGTAATCTTACTTGCAAAACAAAATTATTAGATACAAACATGTCTATCAGAATGCAGAGGTAGCTAAATGTAAATCTATGATATACAACAAAGGGTTGAGATCATGTGAGACATGATATATATATGTAAGACAAGAGGACAAAATCTTAGCCATTGATTTTAATAAATCGACGGTTGAGATTAAAGTTGAGTTTTATTAAACTAGGCGGTTGGATTTGATAAACACGGAGCGGTTGGATTTAACGGTTATTTTACGTTAAATCTCAACCGTTAGATTATAATTAATGAACGATCGAGATTGTGTCCTACCGTCTTACGAAAAGTTAATCGTCCTCCTAGAACTTTACCACAAAAATATTATGTATTTGTCCGTATTTTACCTTAGTTCTTGTTTGTTTCACTATTTTAAAAAATGTCATTTGATGCTTTGTTTGTCCCTACTCTAGAGAATGAATGAGAGTTGCATCTAGAACAAGTGATATGGTTATGCATGTACGAACGTTTTCTTTTTCTGTTATAAAACCTATCTATTTTCTTTGATTCTTATAAGGGATGTCGCTCTTCTAGAAGACAAAACTTCTTTCTTTCGTAAACTAGCATAAAATAGTCTAAGTTTTTTCTTGAGACTCGACCCTATGTCACCCTAGGAAATATAAATGTGATTGTCATTTGCGTGATAAGATAAGTATCTTTAACTCGCCTAAGAACACCTCGTCAATGTACTACTAGAGAAAGTATTTTGTGATCAAAATGTACACCAAACATTCTAAGAGGTTCTCTAAAACTTGAAACATTTAGATTTTAATTTTCTTCTTGTGTGTGCTTCTTTACCAGACGCTGAATTAGCTTAGGCAGCATTTCTAGTAAAATAAGCATGCCAATTGTCATGAATTCACAGACCTAGTTCTAGGTTTTACCGACAATATGATTAGTCTACTTCTTTGTACCTGATGCTGCTGAAATTTGGGTGGTCTGTTGCTTCCTAATTTTATAATCTGCAAGTTCTGCAGCACGCCTGCATATCTCTAAAGCACGCCGTGCGTCTCCTGAAATAGCAGCCACCTAAAATAGGAAACAATTTGTGAATAAAAGAGACATATGGTAAGGTATCATGTACATAATTTCAATTGTCCTGATGCCTAACAGCAAAACACAGTGATGCAGACAGGACACTAAGGGATACAGCCATAAGTTTATCCACTAACCTTTCTTGAAGCAAATTCAATTGCTTGAGTCTCGAATGCATTAATTCCCTCTAGCCGTGTTGATATGATTTGCTGAAGCTGTTGGTAATTGTAAGGGCCAAAGCAAAGCCTTTGGATACCCATACGACTAGAGATACGAGGAAGCAACTTCTCAGGAAGATCCATGGTATTAGCAATGCCTGGTATAAAATTTATAGATCAGTGGTAATCATGATAATCATCATGCATGCCAGTATGCCACTATATAAGAACAGGGGCAGTGACATGTGAGATGAGTCACGGACAATAACCCAACCTATTACAATCAACTTGGAATTCGGCTTAGTAGGCCAATCTAGAATGTTATACAGCACCTGTGAGGGATCATGAATAAGGAAAAAGATCAATTTCAAGAGCTAAACTCCAAAAACCAAGCATCGAAAGGATCAAGAGAAAATGTATCTGATATAAAACTCACCGATTGGCTTCTTGTAACAAGGAGATCAAGTTCATCAATGAGTAGAATACAAGGACGTCTATCCTCCTTACTGCTGACACCCTCTGAAAAGCGCTCATTTAGAAGTTGAAGTGCTTTTTTCCAGCTAACTCTATGTCCAGTTAAAGCCTCATATATGACCTTCAAACAATTTTATGTGGAGTACTTATAGATATAGCAAACAAGACATTTCTATAATTTTGAGGATAATGTTTAAATAAGAATTTTGTACCCTGTAAATATTCTCAGGGGTCGCCAACTTCAGACCATTTATTTCCACAAAGTTATATGGGTTGATACTCCCAGTCTCAGCTTCTGACTTCAAGTTCCTTATCACTGTTAGCACACTCATTGTCTACAGTTTGACACAGTCATCTTTTAAAATGAATTAAATCATCTGAACCCATAACTTAGAACTCTCAAAAATCACTTATGAGATTTTACCTTCCCAGTTCCAGGAACACCATGAATGTATAAGCAACGCCCGAGACATTGATCATCGCAGATCCCTCCCTTTATGAATGTTGTTATCTCTTCTATCTCCCTGTAAGTAAGATTCAACTTAATAAATGATGCATAAAATATTAATACTTAAAGTAGATACTTGTATTCAAATTCATACTTATTCCTGCAGGGTAAGGACTTGGGCAATGTTGCCAAAAGAAGAGTTGCCTTAGCCCTTTCAAGCTCACTTTGTTTCTGACACCTAGCGTGCTTGGGAATCATTTTTGCTCCTATTTTCTGCAGGCCAAATATGCGCCCCTTTCGAGAATTCTGAAATATATATATATAACAATTTAACATATATCCTTTTACATGACAGTCTAACATCTAGCTTAAAATTTTAAAACATGAAACATAATTATTGTCCTTACAGCAGCCAAAAAATGGGTCAAAGAAACCCCTTGAGTCAATTTTGCTTCTCGTCAAAATTCATGTCTTCTTCCACATCAGAGTCTGAAGCAACAGCAAAACTCCAATCTCCATCTCCGTCAGCTTCTTCATTTCCACCCTGCCAAAAACAAAAGCTACCACACCTTTAAAACCTTGGGTGGAGCTTTGTATCAACTTCATTTAATAGAAAACTATTGGCTATATTTACTGTACCTCTGCAACATCATTAACATCTTCCATGCGCTTGAAGGTATGCCACTGAACATCATACTCGTATTCACATAGGTACACATCATCACCTTCATTGTTTGCTCTGGCAAACTCTTTCGGTGTCTTCACAAAGCAGCGTTTGATCACAGTTTCCATCTACAATGAAACCATAATTTCTCTCAGTCAAAATAAAGCTTAGCATGCTTACAGCCTATGTCACTGCAATAATGAGCGTTGGGTAGCAAATTCAGATGTTAGTCAGTGGATTAAAAACAAAGAAAGTGGAGCAGCCTGATTCATATTAAACAAAGCGATGCAACATCAGCATATGCCTTCCAACGCAAAGAGAAAATACTATACAAGACATTCTCAATGGCCACTGAAAAGTAACAAGTAGAATGCACATTAGATGCGACATTTAGTCATTTAGATAGAGAACTCATTCAGCAATCAACATTTTGATTCGATATCACTGCTAAGATTCCTCGACTTTATTACAATAACTCTGAGTAACATATTTCTAAAAAGCAAACTTAGGATAAGGAAAATCACAATAAGAACATTGATGTTAATTTTCTTATAGGAAATTAAATTTTAAAGCTAAGATTGAGGAGAGTTTTACGGCATGGGACATAATGGCAATGCTCAAAAGCATAACAAAATGTCACACACAAAATTGCAAATAACACATTATTGAATACTCCGTATCAAATAAAGTGTTGCCTTAAAAACATTGAGAATGCCACACTCACCTCTACATCGGCTAGATGATTGGTTGAATAAATCTCTCTTCTCAGATTATGTGGCTGTCTACCTGCTTCAGTTTCTTCAGGGATCAGATACCACCGTGCCCGGAACCAGTAAGTACCATCAACCTCCTTCCATAAACTGTGAAATGAACATATGAGCAATGATGAGCCAATATCTTTATAACATAACAATCCAAGAACTTGCAACAATACCTTTCAATGTGTGCAGCCCATAAATCACTAGACAGAAGCTTTTCCCTCGCTGTCCTCTTTCTCTTCCTCCCATCAGCAGGACTCGGCATCAGAACCTCGTTACCCAATTTACGAGCCTCACAAAAGTGACAAATCCAATCTCCTTGAGGAACCTCCTTCAAGGGAGGTTTCACACACTTCAAATGAAACCCTCCTAAACAATCATCACATTCAATCATCACTGCTTTCCCTATCTTAAAACACACCCTACATTCTTCCACTTCAACATCCTCCTCGTCGGAGGTAGCATCCTCTCTCCTTTTCACATACACATCATCCCCAACCTTAAACTCGCATCCATCAAACATCACCTTCTTATAATAAACTCTCTTTCCCTTCACCAACCCATCCACCTTACTCCTCTTCACATCCACCACTTTCCTCTCACTCCCCCTCTCCCTCTTTCGCTTCTTAATCTCCACCTTAACCGGCGTGACCGGATCAACCTCCGCCAGCTTCATTTTCAAACATTTCCTCGCCGATTTCAACCCCTTCACACTCCCATCCACATAATCCACATACTTCATCGGAACCGTACCACTTCCGAATCCCGATAGCCGAGACGAACGGCGCACGGAGCCCGGCGTTTCGGCATCCGGCATGCGACCAGGTGTTATGATTTGCGGCGTCTGAGGTACGGCTTCGGATTTGCAGGGGCTAACCGTTGGTTTCATTGGTGAGAAGCGCGTGGAGCGCTTCGGAGTGGCGACCATCGTTAAGGTTAGATCTGAATCGAAATTGAGTTTAGGGTTTAAGAGTCGCGAGGGAGCGATGCCTCGAAATGAAAATTCGCGGGAAGATGTTAGATGCCGATACTTTCTGATTTGGTCCTTGAGGTTTTTGCCAAACTGCAATTGGTCCCTTCCCTATGACCCTATATTCTGAAGTGAAGTGTATTAATTTACAGGGTGTATTAATACATTTCACATTTTACTAATTATATAAACATGCAATTACAAATACTATTTTATAATATGAAAATAATTTATATGCACATATTATATTTGCATCAATTCTAATATATAAAAGAAATGTTCAAGAAGTAAATTTACATTCGTAATTTATATTGGTAAGATTACATATTAAATGTTCATTTCATTCATTACTATATCAATTTATTATCAATCACTAATTCATTTGTATTATTTTTTTTTTGATGAGTGGGTTTACAATTGAATACAAGATATTACATATTCATCAAGTACAACACTTTGAACGTACAAGTCATCCATGCACTACCACCAATGATCTTCAATAATCCATCAATATCCAAGCATTGAGCATCCATCGAGCATCAAATCAACAGCTTCCACGCACAGGCGGGAAGAATAAACAGCCTCCACGCGCGCAGACGGGAGGAATGAAGCCTCAGAAAAATCTGAGAAATAATGGTGAGGCCAGGGTTCGAACCCTGGCCCTGAGATTCCTTTGTCAGGTTCCTCAACCAACAGAGCACCACTCTGTTGGCTTAATTCATTTAGTGGATAAGATAGTCAGTTGAGTTTTTTTTTGATAGCGGTTACAATGGGTACATTTCGTCTAAGATCTCATGCATGAGAATCCTATTCTAATCACTAGTAGCACAGGTCACAATGGACACCTTCACCCAATCATTGACAAGCATGTTTTTTAGCCAATTAAGCGCGCATGTCTCTTCGCTCTGCTTACACGACCACTTCATGAACACTGACGCGAACAAGCCCCACGTCCAAAGGCAAACAAGGAAGAAAGCCTCCTGCACAACACACACAACCTCCTCGCTCGCGCGGGAGGAAAGAAAGACCTCCTCGCACGAGGCGGGAGGAATGAAGCCTCAAAAAAAATCTGAGGAAAAGTGGTGAGGCCAGAGTTCGAACTCTGGCCCTGAAATTCCTTTGTCAGATCCCTCAACCAACAGAGCAGTCAGTTGAGTTACAAATGTAATTTAAGGATAGATTATAAATTTCAGTGAGAGCTTAATTGTCATTTTCAAAATCTGAACCCAGTTATTGAATTTCATGGGCTTCGGCCCAATTTGACGTTCAGAGTTTACGCATCGAACCTGAATCTTTCTATATTTAGGCATTAGCTTAAACCCTAAATAATCTCTCCTGTCTTCAGTCGGCTAGCGTTCAAGGCTGCCGGCGAAACTCGTAGCATCCTTCTCGGTAAGACTTCCGCTATTTACTGCATTCAATGTTCGGTACAAATTGAGATCAGTTATATCAATTGCTTGTGAATTATGTTGTGAAATCCTTTGATGTGTTCTTTTGCAGGTTTTTTCTACAAACTTCAAAAATGGTGCAGTATAATTTCAAAAAGATAACTGTTGTGCCTGCTGGCAAGGATTTCATTGACATTATCTTGTCGAGGACTCAGCGACAGACTCCTACTGTTGTCCACAAGGGCTATGCTATCTCGCGTCTGCGTCAGTTTTACATGCGTAAAGTTAAATATACGCAGACTAATTTTTACGAAAAGTTGAGTACCATTATTGATGAGTTTCCGAGATTGGATGATATACATCCTTTTTACGGTGATCTGCTTCATGTTCTTTATAATAAGGATCATTACAAACTTGCACTTGGTCAAGTTAATACTGCAAGGAATTTGATTAGTAAGATTGCTAAAGATTATGTGAAGCTGTTGAAGTATGGAGATTCGTTGTACCGATGCAAGTCTTTGAAGGTTGCTGCCCTTGGACGAATGTGTACTGTGATTAAGAGGATTGGACCTAGTTTGGCGTATTTGGAGCAGATTAGGCAGCATATGGCTAGGCTGCCGTCTATTGATCCGAACACCAGGACAATCTTGATTTGTGGGTACCCGAATGTTGGAAAGAGTTCTTTTATTAATAAAATTACTAGGGCTGATGTTGATGTTCAGCCATATGCTTTCACTACAAAGTCACTCTTTGTGGGTCATACGGATTACAAGTATCTGCGTTACCAAGTGATTGATACACCGGGTATTTTGGATCGACCTTTTGAGGATCGTAACATTATTGAGATGTGCAGTATTACTGCTTTGGCACATCTTCGTGCTGCTGTTCTGTTCTTCTTGGACATTTCAGGGTCTTGTGGCTTCAGTATTGCGCAGCAGGCAGCTTTATTTCATAGTATTAAGTCTCTGTTTATGAATAAACCCTTGATTGTGGTCTGTAACAAGACTGATTTGAAGGCTTTTGATACCCTTTCTGAAGAGGAGAAGAAGTTGGTTGATGAAATGAAGAATGAAGCGTTGAAGACCTTAATAGGGCAGGGTGGCGAAGCTACAAATGATGAAGAGGTTCTCTTGACAATGAGCACATTAACAGAAGAGGGGGTCATTGCAGTAAAGAATGCAGCCTGTGAGAGACTACTTGAACAAAGAGTTGAGTTGAAGATGAAGTCTAAAAAGATCAAAGACTGTTTGAACAGAATTCATGTCGCTATGCCAAAGCCAAGAGATCAGAAGGAGAGACCAGCATTTATACCACAGGCTGTGTTGAATGCTAGAGCCAATGAATCCACAGACCAAGAGAAGAAAAAACTGGAAAGGGATTTGGAGGAGGAGAATGGTGGTGCTGGTGTGTACTCTGCTAGTTTGAAGAAGCATTACATTCTGGCAAATGATGACTGGAAAGAAGATATCCTGCCAGAAATTCTTGATGGGCACAATGTTGCTGATTTCATTGATCCTGATATATTGTTTCGCCTTGAGGAGTTGGAGAGGGAGGAAGGACTTCAAGAAGAGGTTTCGGATGATGAGATGGAAGATGAACTATTAACACCAGAGGAGCGGGAAGCATTAGCAGCCATCCGGAAAAAGAAAAGTATGCTTGTGAAGGAGCATCGAATCAAGAAGAGCACTGCTGAGAGCCGGCCCACAGTTCCTAGGAAGTTTGACAAGGAAAGGAAGTTTACAAGTGAAAGAATGGGAAGGCAGCTCTCTGCTATTGGCATAGATCCTAGTGCAGCTATTGATAGAGCACGTAGCAAGTCAAGGGGACGCAAGAGAGAAAGATCAGTTGGTGGAGATGATGATGACCAAATGGACATTGACCAGCAGTCAAACAAGAAACAAAGAATGAGATCACATTCTAGATCATTGTCCAGGATGTCCAGGCCACCAACTGAATTCCAACCTGGAGAGGGATACAAAGACAAGGAACAAAAGGGCAAGGCTCTCAAACTATTTAAGAAATCTTCCCAAAAGAGGAACAAGGATGCTCGACGTGGAGAGTCTGACAGAGTTATTCCTACTCTGAAGCCAAAACACTTGTACTCTGGAAAGCGTTCGAATGGAAAAACAACCAGGCGTTAGGTATGGTTTCTATATTTGGTTGCTTGTTGTGCTGTTCAGTTATGTTAATGTTTGGCATTTAAGTTGCCATTTGGCATAGTTTTATCATCATTTAGACAGTCCAATTGTCATTGATTTTGTCACATGACACATTTAAATTATTGGGACATCATTTATAAACCAAGAGCATTAAGGGAAACTGTGTGTATGATATGGGAAGCTTATTACCAGGACCCTAGGTCTTTATATATTGTGATGTTCTTCCTTTTTTGTTTTCCGCCTTTGTTTATATTCGTGTTTAATTCACTGAGGTTGATGTGATTAGTGTAGACGTTTTAGATACAGGATTCAGTTCTCGCTCAATATAAATTTTGTTTTCATCTTACATAAACTTGCTGAGTTCCTATCTTGCTCAATAATTCTTCTAGTCCAGATTGCTTTTCGAATAAACTCTTGACTTGTATGTGTGTTTCCCTTCTGGTTACATGCATGATTGACAGATTTCATCCAGTCACTGCACTTAAATTAATACATTGCATCATTTGCGCCTAATGTATCACCTTTGTGTTATTACAGGAGGATCATTATACTGGCATGTGCAATCCCTCTCAAGCAGTTACTCATTGTCAATCACCAAGTGCCTCCGATCATGTAAGCTGGAGGAAACCTGGCTGCCTGCTCTGCTCACTTATGTTATTTTTCAGCTTAAAGCTGCTTTTTATTTTAATCCGCAAACCAAGAAACAACAGTTTGAAATGTCATGCAAGACAAGAGTCAGCCATTGCCTGTTTGGCGGTTTGCTTAATTTATGTTGCAGTTCTTTGACTTCAAATTTTCCATGAAACAAATAATCCGTCTTCAAAGTTTGCTCGAAATGAGAAAGATCCGTCATCAATATACCGATAAATATAGTACATATTCACCCTTTTCGCTTGAGGTTCATTTAGTACTGGTCTTTTCAGTAAAAAAATGGATTAGTGCTTTTTTGAACGTATCAATAAGCTAGACCCATGCTACGAGTTGTTTCATGCCATAAGTAAACCTATTTGTTTCGCTTTACATCCGTCCTATGGTGTCATTCTAATACATCTGTGGGGCAGGCTCAAACTCTTGAGCATGATTTTTTTTGATAGTAGAGAACCTGTTACACAGGGACAAGGAAGAACGAAACCAAGAAACGGACATAAAAGAGACACTAAGATCATCGAATGCTTGAGACGAAGAATGGAATTGCATCATCGAACTCGTGAGCATGATTGTTGATACTGTAGTAGTGTAGTTTTCTCTAAGATTTATTGTTTGGCTGAAAGCTTTAATGTATATCCTTCACTATATCAGGCAAATTTTCTGTGAACACCCACTTTGGGCATCCTTAAGAGCTTGGCTTCACTGAGCCAGCACCCATTTGGGGTTACTTTGACAAACAAACGCCCCTTAACTGAAGGACCACCCACCGAGGGCTTATTATGTTCAATCTCTACCATGAATCATTCACAATGCAATCTTAGTTTTACAAGTATCTTAACTTGCCTTTCAATGAAGCAAAACAACAATTTCTTTAGCTCTCCAACTCACACTATAAACAAGCCCCAACTTGTAGCTGTCTTTGGCATTTTCCAATACGTCCATCGACGTGACGAAAGTTTCGAGAGCGTAACGTCGACACCCACCCTCATCCTCATTTTTAACCACATGCATATACACATAAATCCAACCAAGATGAAATGGGCAAACACTGAACTCATTGCTGTTGACAACAAAGGCTCCAAATATAACTCAAAAACGTCGACGTTAGCGGGAGGCAGAAGTCAGTGTTAAACTATACCTCAATCGTCGGATGAAAAAGATCAACGGCTGAGATTTATTCATTTATGTGAAGAAAGTCGAATCGCGCTTCCATTGTCATCGTCGAGCTTCTTCAACTTCATCGTTCTTCAATTGCGACCGCTGCGTCTTCATCGTCCTTCAACAACCTCCAGACTCCGACCGGCGACAACAATGGCGTCATTTGCCCTCACCACCTCCTTAAACCTACCACCACACTCCCTCAAATCCCGCCGTCCACATCTCAGATCTCTCAACTCCTCCATCTCTAAGCCACTGTCACTCCCCTCCCTCAGATCCATCAAACACTCCGACTTCACCCCCGCCAAACTCCTCCCTCTAATCTCTCCGCAAAAATCCACTCGCGGATTGACAGTCAGAGCTTCTTCTTCCGCGTCCGTCGTACCGTCGCCGTCGTCTCCGCCTGCCGAGCCATGGAAGGGAGCTGCGATGAAGCCGCTGATTGCATCGATCGCGACTGGAGTTATCCTCTGGTTCGTTCCGGTACCGGCTGGAGTGACGAAGAACGCATGGCAGTTGTTGGCGATTTTCCTTGCGACGATAGTTGGAATTATTACTCAACCATTGCCGCTTGGTGCCGTCGCGTTGATGGGACTCGGTGCGTCAGTGTTGACCAAAACGCTGCCGTTTGCTGCTGCATTTTCAGCGTTCGGAGATCCGATTCCGTGGCTCATTGCGTTGGCTTTCTTCTTCGCTAGAGGATTTATTAAAACTGGATTAGGTAATCGTATAGCATACCAGTTTGTTAAACTCTTTGGAAGCTCGACATTAGGGTTAGGGTATAGTTTGGTGTTTAGTGAAGCTTTATTAGCGCCTGCAATTCCATCAGTGTCTGCTCGTGCCGGTGGGATTTTTCTCCCATTGGTGAAATCTTTATGTGTGGCTTGTGGTAGTAATGTTGGAGATGGGACGGAGAGAAAGTTGGGGTCGTGGCTGATGCTTACTTGTTTCCAGACGTCTGTTATTTCGTCGTCTATGTTTTTGACTGCTATGGCTGCTAATCCATTAAGTGCTACACTCACTTTAAATACTATTGGGAAGACTATTGGTTGGACTGATTGGGCTATTGCGGCCATTGTGCCGGGGTTGGTTTCACTTATACTTGTTCCTTTGATTTTGTATATTATTTATCCACCGTCTGTGAAGAGTAGTCCCGATGCGCCAAAGCTAGCGCAGGAGAAGTTGGAGAAGATGGGACCTATGAGTAATAACGAGATCATAATGGCTGGAACTCTACTTCTTACGGTTTGTGAATCTATATGCTAAATATCTTTTGTTAGAATGGAACTATATATCAGCTCTTTAGTTTGCATGTAGTTTAGAAATTTTTACTAGGGACTTGCTTTGTACTGTCTGCTGGTAGGATTAGCTATGAATATTATTAGCTAGAAGGATGATCAACCTACTTTGACCCTGTGCTGTATGGGCTTTATTAATTATGAAAAGATAAATTGCATGGAATCAAGCATGTTTAAGATGTTTTGAGCTTCTCATTTTATCAGTGTTCACTGAACTATGTGGTCATGTGCAGATCATGAGCATGGATTATTTTGCAGATTTCCAAATTACTTATAACTTACATTGTTTCTTGTATTGTGATAGGTGGGTCTATGGGTTTTTGGCGGAATGTTAAACGTGGATGCTGTTACTGCTGCTATTCTTGGATTATCTGTGCTGCTGATAACTGGCGTCGTTACATGGAAGGAATGCTTAGCTGAATCGGTTGCATGGGACACCTTAACGTGGTTTGCTGCTCTTATAGCGATGGCTGGATATCTAAACAAATACGGACTTATTTCTTGGTTCAGTGAGACTGTCGTGAAGGTTTGTTTTCCTTGCAACTTTCATTTTTGGTGCATCATATAAATGCCCTATTATTTCCTGGTAAGTCAAATATAGGGCATTTACTGCTTAAAGATTAAGAAAATGCTCTTTTCCTTTTGTATTTTAATGAGAATAACGCTAATGCAGCACAATGATTCCATATTGAGTACCAAAGCTCATACTTCATATTTTAGCTGAAAATTATTGCCGAGTGATATTATAAAACAGCATAGAAAATTTTGTCAAATACAAGCTGGTGTATCCAGACAGTAGTCCATTGGTGTAATGTTTTTTGTTTGATAATCCAGTATTCCAGCCCATTTGATTTGTTATTAGAATGCCTGTTGTTAGGACAAAGTGCATCAACCCAATTTCTGTAGTTTAGTGCTCTTGTTCATATTAATTCAGTTCTAATTGAAATCTTGCTTGATGCTGAATTGCTGATTTTAACACTAATCAGATCGATCACTTTCCTTGCAGTTTGTTGGTGCTTTGGGTCTTTCATGGCAGCTATCATTCGGCATTCTAGTCCTCTTATATTTCTACTCGCATTACTTCTTTGCTAGCGGAGCTGCTCATATTGGTGCAATGTTCACTGCTTTCTTGTCTGTAGCAAGTGCTCTAGGCACTCCCCCATATTTGGGAGCAATTGTCCTTGCCTTCCTATCAAATCTCATGGGTGGCTTGACTCACTATGGTATTGGATCAGCCCCAGTTTTCTATGGTGCTAACTATGTCCCCCTTGCACAGTGGTGGGGCTATGGATTGATCATCTCAGTTGTCAACCTTGTAATCTGGCTTGGAGTGGGAGGAGCTTGGTGGAAGTTCCTTGGTTTATGGTAGATGTGTTTAACCACTGCCGATAAACTTGCCGACCTGAACTTTTTAAGCAACCTTTCTGATATGCGTGTCCTCTGGTGGAATTTCCATGTATTCACAGTAGATTTTACATTTTTGCCTCCTTTTCTTTTTAGGAATAAGCTTTTTGTGAACCTTTTGACTGCCAACCCTTTATATTTATTACATGAGCTTCCTTACAACTGAAACTAGAATTTAAAAATTACCACAATTCCCCTCTCCCTGCAGGTTGCATCTTTATATGATAAGGGGAAAAGGTTTTAGGGAGACAATTAAGATTTTGTAAGATGGAGGAACAATAGTTCAATCGTTGATTTCTATCAATCTCAACGGATGAGATTAAAAGTAAAAAAACTCCAAATTCAACCTCCTGTGTTTTTCGCAAATCCAATCACCAACTTTAATAAAAACTAACTTTAATTTCAATCGTCAAATTAATCAAATCAACGATTGAGATTTTGTTCGACCGTCTCACAAATACTTAATGTCCTCATGGAACTTAACCATATGATAAGGTATAAAAAATGTAATTTTGGAAGTAATTGGTATTGCAGTCATGAACTGGAATGATGCTATGGTGTGTGCTAATTATCTGTTATTCGTCTTGATTGGTTGTTTTAGTAGGGTACATGGATCAGGACGTAATGTAATCCTGTGTATCAAATGAAGAGCCAAATTTTAGTAGAGAAAGTGCGCGTACTGAGATGGCTTTGTAAGACATTTGAAGGGCGTCTACACAGGCTATACCAAGAATATTTTTCGCTTCTTCTCAACAACTGGCTTCAAGATTACTTCTTCATTAAACTGTTTCCTGATGTCTATTTGGGTGTGTCTATTGATTTTCCCGGACAAAGCAAATTGCTAAGTTACGGCTTTCTCCATAAGTATACTTGTGTCCATTCTATGTGGTTGTAGAATGGTACACTGAGATTTGGTGATGGTAATTATATTGATTATGTAACATTTAAGGTATGTTGAACGGAGTGCAGTAACAGATTAACATATAGTGAAAATTGTGACCAATGATTATAATTTTTTAAAATAATACGAATCAAAAACTAAAGGCATTACGTGCTACTTTGATCAGTTGATGAGTGATAGGAGTCAGTTTTTTTTGATGGGTGGGTTTACAATTGAGTAAATCCAGTACAACTAATACTTTGAACGCACAAGCCATCTAGGCACTACCACCAGCCTCCACGCGTGCAGACGGGAGGAATGAAGCCCCCCAGAAAAATCTGAGGAAAATTGGTGAGGCCAGGATTCGAACCCTGGCCCTGAGGTTCCTTTGTCAGGTCCCTCAACCAACAGAGCACCACTCTGTTGGCGATAGGAGTCAGTTAAGGAGTACATTTAGGGATGTCCAATGGGCCGGGCCGGGCCGGCCCAAGTCCTAATCGCAAGGCCCGAGCCCGGCCTAGCCCTAAATAATCGGGCCTTTTAAAAATTTCGGGCCGGGCCGGGCCTCGTTAAAATCGTCAAGCCCACGGGCTTTTTAAGGCCCTTTGACTTTCGGGCTTTGATCGGGTTTTGACCGGGTTTGACCGGATTTGACCGGGTTTGACCGGACCTAATTTCAAATTTTAATTCATTTTTTAATTTTAATTAATTCGAAACACAGAATTTAAACCAATTTAATTATAATTATTTTTATAACATTAGTTTTAAATAATATATTGAACGAATAGTATATATTTTGAATTTAAATGTAATATAATGAACTTAAATAATTTTATATACGTTTAGAATAGATGTAAAATGTTTGTATATCGTTGTACATTCTCTTAATGTTATATAAACGATATCATTTACATTAAATTTGAAAATAATATACTTATTTAAAATTTATTTTTTTTATTCGGGTTTTTTCGGGCCTGACATCGGGCCGGGCTTTTCGGGCTTTTCGGGCTTCGAAATTCAAGCCCTAGCCCGGCCCGGAGCTTTCGGGCTCGGGCTTTTTTCGGCCTTGGGTGCGGGCCGAGCCGGGCTTGGACCGGGCTGGGCCTTAGGACTTTTTTAGAGCTTTAGGGGCTTTCGGGCCCGATGGACATCCCTAAGTACATTAAATTGGGAATGTTACTAATTAATAATTCACTTCTCGAATGGTGATGGTAGCACATGCATGCAATGACCTACGAGACATATTTAGTTGACTCTTCGTGACGCCAATGGTGCTCACTCTAACTGGGACCCATGCCCAGGCAAGTAGGCAACTTCAAAGTCTGCAACTCACTTTTCAAACTTTCTCTAGCTTTATTATATTCTACTCCCTCCGTCCTAATCAATTTGTTACATTTGGTTTTGAGAATGATAATTAAGGTATTGAGTTGTTATAAGAAGATAAAATATGAAAAAGAATATGTGGATGAATAAATATATGATAAGTATTAGTTGTGAGAGTAAAAGTAAGAAAGAAAGTTTTCATTTATGGAAATGTGACAATTATTTTAGGACGCCAAAAAAGAAAATGTGACAAAATAATTGGGACGGAAGGAATAGCAATCTAGCCTCTAGATGTCATCCTCAAATTCTCCACGGAAATTCAATCAGAGATAAAAACGAATTTGGCTTTCTACAAAAACAACATCAAATGCTAACGAAATTAACGTTAATTTTTTTTATTTACTTAATTTTTTTTAATTAACTAAATCTGAGTCATTGATTTTAATAAATCGACGGTTGAGATTAAAGTTGCGTTTTAATTAAATTAGGCTGTTGAATTTACGAAAAACACGGGCCGTTTGGATTTGACGGTTATTTTATGCTAAATCTCAACCGTTAAATTAAAAAATGAACGATCGAGATTGTGTCCTACCGTCTTACGAAAATTTAATGGTCCTCCTAGAATTTTATCCTTAACTAATAATCACAATTTGCTACTCCCTCCGTCTCATTATGAGTGTCCCATTTTCTTTTTGGATGTCCCAAAATGATCTTCTCATTTTCTAAAATAGAAACTTTTTTACCTCTACATTTACATCCTCTTTCATACTTTTTATCCCACTCATTCTCTTTCTTACTTTTTATCTCACATTTTTTAATTTTCTTAAAAACCGTGAAGTTTTCAAATTAGACATTCAAAATGGGACCGAGGGAGTACTATTTTTAATCCTCGTAATAGTGTCAGTCTGACTGAGTAACAAATCGCTAAAAACAAATAGCCGCATGCCAACCACGTGACAAGCGCACCATAGCATTCACCACTATCTTATTCAGCACAAATTTACCAAAATAAAAAATCAGAAAAAGTCGAGATTGAGAGAATCTGCAGAATAAATTCCCATTTGCAACATTTCCCCTTTTTTCATCACCTTCAATTCATCGCCTCCACACGACTCATAAAAATCTAAGATCCAATTCATCTTTTAGATAAAACCCTTGTTCGGATTTTCCTGATTTTCCGATTTCAACAGTTTATCGACGATGGCTGCTTCACTTGGTGGCACTGTCACCGCATCCGCTCTTAGAGACTCAAAGCTCGAGATTCAAACTTTCCAGGGACTCAGACCCATCGGCCCAATTCCATTCAGCAAGCGCTGTAATGTGTCCTCTATCGCGTCGGCCCCTGCGGCCTCCATTCAAGCTGTCTCCACGGTACTTTATATGTGGTTTAGTTTGTTTTTACTATTGTACATATGGATTTGTTATTATGTTTGTTAATCTGTGTGAGTGTGTTTTTGCAGCCTGTGAAGCCGGAAACTAATGCCCCGCCGAAGCGAAGCAAAGTTGAGATATTTAAGGAACAAAGTAATTTTATCAGATACCCTTTGAATGAGGATTTGAAGACAGATGCACCTGGATTGAGTGAAGCTGCGACGCAGCTGATTAAGTTTCATGGAAGTTATCAACAGACTAACAGGGAGGAGCGAGGGACTAAATCATACTCGTTTATGCTTAGGACGAAGAATCCATGTGGAAAGGTGTCGAACCAGCTTTATTTGACTATGGATTCATTAGCTGACGAGTTTGGGATTGGTACACTTCGTTTGACTACCAGGCAGACGTTTCAGCTTCATGGTGTTTTGAAGCAGAATTTGAAAACAGTTATGAGTACGATTATTAGAAGTATGGGATCTACTCTTGGTGCTTGTGGGGATTTGAACCGGAATGTTCTTGCTCCTGCTGCGCCGTTTGTGAGAAAAGATTATTTATTTGCTCAAGAAACTGCTGATAATATTGCTGCGTTGCTGACTCCGCAGTCGGGGTTTTATTATGATATGTGGGTTGATGGGGAGAAAATCATGTCAGCTGAGCCACCTGAGGTTGTTCAAGCTAGGAACGATAACTCCCATGGGACTAACTTTCCTGATTCTCCGGAGCCAATTTATGGAACTCAGTTCCTTCCAAGGAAGTTCAAAATTGCTGTTACAGTACCTACTGATAACTCTGTCGACATTCTCACTAATGACGTAGGTGTGGTTGTTGTGACTGATATTGATGGAGAGCCCATCGGTTTTAACTTATATGTGAGCTTGCCAACCTTTTGTATTCATTTTGGTAATCATTTGGTCACTGGACGTTAATGATAAATATTTATTTCCTTTTGGTGCAGGTCGGTGGTGGGATGGGCAGAACACATAGGCAGGAGTCCACTTTTCCTCGCTTGGCAGAGCCTCTAGGTTTCGTGCCAAAGGAGGACATACTATATGCAGTCAAAGCGATTGTCGTTACCCAACGAGAGAATGGGCGAAGAGATGACCGTAAATATAGCAGAATGAAGTACTTGATTGATTCATGGGGAATTGAGAAGTTTAAGAGTGAAGTTGAGAAATACTACGGAAAAAAATTCAAACCTTTCCGCGAGTTGCCCTCATGGGAGTTTAAGAGTTACCTTGGATGGCATGAACAGGTATGTGCATTATTTTGAGTCGTCAATGTCGTGTGCTCTATGTATCTGAACTCAATTGTCATCTTTAATTTCACGTGGCAGGGAGATGGTGGTTTGTTTTGTGGGCTTCACGTTGACAGTGGTCGTATTAAGGGACAAATGAAGAAGACTTTGAGGGAAGTCATTGAGAAGTACAACCTGAGCATCCGTCTCACCCCAAACCAAAATATAATTTTGTGTGACATTCCAGTTTCACACAAACGCCCCATCAGCACTGCTCTTGCGCAAGCCGGTTTGCTGGTTAGACATTTGCATTCATGCATTTGATTTTTCCTCAGTTTAGAATCGTTTTCCTATTACTGCTGTGTACATATCCATATTTTTCCTTTTATGACAGTTTATGAATTCAACAGCTTTGTGAAATCTGTTATTAATAAGTTCTTATTTTACCTTTTGCAGTTACTTCAGATAAACCCTCTTAATGCATCCTTATTGACTGACGTCTTTTTGCTATTGTCAGGAACCTAAATATGTTGACCCCCTGAACTTGGTGGCAATGGCGTGTCCAGCTATGCCACTCTGCCCACTGGCAATAACTGAAGCTGAGCGTGGGATACCAGATATCCTCAAGAGGATCAGAGCCGTCTTTGACAAGGTATGATACAGCTCTGATGTTATGTATCTGTACCAGCACCGTGATTCGAAGTTAATTCTGACAAGCTTGACTGCTGCTTCAGGTTGGCCTGAAGTACAATGAAACTGTTGTTGTTAGGATAACTGGATGTCCTAATGGATGTGCGAGGCCTTACATGGCTGAACTTGGACTTGTTGGCGATGGCCCAAATAGCTATCAGGTAAACAACATTATCTAGCATAATTATCGAAGTTGATATATATATAGCTTAATATAATTTTTTAAATGCAGATATGGCTTGGGGGAACACCTAATCAAACTGTATTGGCAAGGACCTTTATGAATAAAGTTAAGATTCACGATCTTGAAAAGGTCTTTGAACCTTTGTTCTACAACTGGAAACGCAAGCGATTTGCAAAGGAATCATTCGGCGACTTCACAAACAGACTGTAAGTAGAAGCAGGAAATGCCAAATATCAATCACATTCTATCGATGATGCATTATATTAGATTTATAGCCCTGCCAATAATTATTGCCTTATCAGGGTTTTGAGAAACTGCAAGAGCTTATTGACAAATGGGAAGGTCCAGAGACACCAGCCTCCCATTTCAACCTCAAGCTCTTCGTCGACAAGGACACCTACGAGGCTGTGGACGGACTAGCCAAACTACAAAACAAAACTGCCCATCAACTCGCCATGGAAATCGTCCGCAACTACGTCGCCTCTCAACAAAATGGCAAGGCTGAGTAGCACAAATCAATCCACCAATGCCTGCCACAGTCCAGCTTCCCCAAGTTCTCACCTACTCTATTACTGATCTGTAACAACAGATACAGATGCAATGACTTAAGTTCAAAGTTCACACATTGCTCTCAGTTTCATTTGTAGCGGAACTTTCAAATAACGATGTCGTTTTAGCTCTCAAACTTGCCGCTTTCTCCATTACACGCTCCAAATGATGAACCATATCAGGCGGATGGGCCTCAATCCTGGGCCGATGCGGAACAGCCCATCTCCCATCAGCCCTCTAACCATCCCCTTATTCGCTTCTGCATCCAAAACGGCGGCACTTCATAAACCCTCTTCAGAAAATCACACGCCTTATTCACCAACGCAATATCTCTTTTCGTCGCTAATTTAAACCTCCGCCCTTTTCCATGAAATCCATCGACCAAGTGAAGATGCGCTTCCAAGTTATGCGCGCAGCCTAAATCACTCGTCGATTGTAAAAACGGCGACGCCGTGTGGTCCAACTGAAGCTCAACTCCGACGTGCGCGTAACTCCACGGAAACGAAATCGCATCTTCGATATGCTTTAAATACTGAAATTTCTCGTTCGTGATGATCCCCGGCACCGTCGGGACCTTGTCGTGGATGTTGACAATTCGGAGGACTTTGATTCCGAGATCGTCGCATCGTTGTTTGAATTTCAGGTTTCCGACTCGAGGTCCGGCGTACGAGAATACTGTGATCGGGATTTTGGAGTCGGTTTGGGGATTTGTGGTTATGGTGTTGAGTTGGAGTTCGGCGACGTCGTAGGCGCTGAGGAGAGCGAGAGCAGCACCGAGGCTGTGTCCGGTAAAGGTGATGCTGAGAGGTTCGTTGGCGTAGCGATCGACTAAGCGTTTGATTTCGGAGAGGATTTGTTCTCTGGCTGAGAAGGTGGAGTAATGACATTTGTTTTCTTTTTTGGTGTAGAGGTCGTGGAAGCCGAGTTCGATTTTGATGGAAGGATCGTTGGAGAAATTGGCTGTGTGGAGGATGTCTTTGAGGTCGTATATCCATTCAAGATATGTGACAGTGCCTCTCCAAGCTACGACAATGTCTCGGCGGCCTAGTCGTTTTATTTCTTCTTCGTTGGTGGAGACAGCTACGTAGCCCATCCAGTTAGCGTGTGTGCTCCAGACGCTGCTGAGGCTTGATTTGTAGAAGAAGTTTGGGAGGTTTATGTTGGATGTTGCGTATATGTAGCGGCTTATTTGATATCCGCGGTCAGCCATGTGGAGTTTTTCGAAGAAATGGGCGGGTGGGTACTTGCAAGTGCCGCAGTACTTGGAGTGTGGATTAAAGTCGAAGGAATCGTAGCATGCTTGTGCGAATTCTCCGTAGCGAATTATTTCGCGCCGTAGATGGGAGTTCATGGGATCCAGAAGTCCTTCCCAGTCTTTGCAGCCCTGAATTTCTCTCCAAATTTCATTTAGTTGCGAACCAGCTTCTGGTTCATCGGGTAACTCGCTCTCATCCTCACTTTCTGTATCGCAGTAGTTCTGATCATTTCTAAGCTCTGTGCTTCCTTGCTTTAGGTCTAAGAGTTGGAGAGGGCTTTGTTCTTTGTGATTTATTAGCTTTACATTGGGTGTAACTAAGGAGGATGAGCATGCAAAACTCTAAACTTGAATCTGCTTGATTCCACAAGTTTGAGATCATGTGTTATTTTATACTTGGTGTTGTGACCTTGCCTAGGTAGAGTAGTAAGAGAAGTGGTAGTTTGGCTATGCAATGAAAGCTTTTGTAGATTGGAAGCCATGGATAGTTTCCTCTCTTGTTTTGCAAAACAATTGCCTCGTGTGGATTATTGAGGAAAACCAGGGAAAGTTATACTTGTGATTGAAATAATTGATGGTGGAATATTTTAGTACCTAGAGGGCTTATGATGAGCAAGACTTATATAGACCTTCAACGTAAACAGAAGAAGAATGGAAATCGAATAAGACAAGGCAACGGGGGCATCGTTGGAACTTTAAATTCAAAGTTCTTGACAATATAAGGTTCAAAAATAAATTCGACATGTGTTTGGTTTGTTATAATACATGGGAGAGACACCAGCGGCCACATGCACATCGGTCTGAACAGGAAGGTTGCGGAGATTTTGGTACGTGGTTGTTACTTGTTTTTTGTTGCCATGTCCGTATGGAAACTGGCTTTATTTAATGTATAGCAGATTAGTCAAAAATCTTGGTTACATAGCAGGATTTATGTGTACAAGTTTGTTCTGTAATCTAAGGCTAGAATTGAAAGTTGAAACCTTACTTACATAGCAGGATTTATTTGTATAAGTTTGTTCTAACTTCTATAGTCAGCATTGAAACCTTAATTATTTGCATAGCTGGATTTCTATGTATAAGTTTACTCTATAATCTTAGGCTAGCATTGGCTAACGTGTAAAACTAAGAGATCTGTAACCTCATGAATAATGGCTGGATCGCATGATATGAGCGTATGAGTTATAATTGGTTATTAATGGGGGTGGGTATTTGTTATTGCAATTTAATGCTTCTGAGGCCAAATTGTTTCTCCTTGTCCTTGTTATTTTCCATTTGCTTTGTACTGACTTCGAGTAGTCATTTTCTTGTTCATTTTCAGGGTGTCCACTAACATTAAATCAGATGCTACTGTAAGGTGAAAGATCTCCTTGGGTCTCGATGGATCATCTCATAACATAGTGGGAATAAGAATTCTTACCCCTAACGTAGTGTCGACCTCTGGGTATCCCATGATATAATGATTCAGATGGGTATTCCATGATATATAGTGTCGACCATGTGATATGAAGCTTCTAGAATCTTGCTTGGAACTCTTCCAACCATCAAATCATTAATGATTGGGAACACTATTCTAATGGTGATGAGGCCCCCCACCATTATCATGTTCAAGGCTGTGATAATTTGTTATTCATCCTGGTAATATTATCCACAACAAAGGCACTCTTAACCTCTGAGGTTCTATTGCAACTCAAGTAATTTGGCTACGAAATCTCAGAGGGATCAAGACTTAAGAGTCCAGTTCGCTTGCTACCCCAAAAGATCTCACTGGATCAATTTGGAGATTAAATCACCTAGGGAATGTTTTTACTAATGCAAGACTATACAGTCTTAGATAAATGTTTGTTCTAAATGATGTCCTTATTATCCACCACACTATCAGTGACTGAACCTGGTGAACTAGGCTATCCCTATAGGGATTTATAAAACTAGTAATGAATGGACCAAGAATTCCATGCCCATGTCTCAAATATTGTTCTGCAACAATCTCTGGGTCAATAGAGTCTCAAATATTGCTTCCACTAGCTTGATTTGCTGTCCATGCGGTTTTGTTCTTATGTAGCTTCGTCACTCAACTACTCACACATGGAAGTTTTGTCTTAAAAAATACATCATTGATAAAAAAATTGCATCAAGTGCTTCAGAAATTATAGTTTTGAGACGAAGATGTTTTCTGTTTATATGGTATAAGAAACAGTCATTGCTGTTATTAATGTCGCTCTTTCAGTTAAGCAGTTTCTTGTTCGAACAGATCTCTAGCTGCTGTCATTTATCTCCTGGCGAAATTGCTTAAATCAATTTCGATGATTGATTCACACTGAAATGAGTATGCTAATTTTCTAGCTTCGTCGATCAATTTTTTCTTCTTCCCAAACAGTAGGGAAATATTCTGACACCTCACCGGACTGAGCAAAGCAAGTCAACTGACACTCATCTTAGAATACAAGAACATATTTATAAAAAAGGCTCAACTGTCTGCATTTTATTTTATGCGCGTGTTAGTCTTTAGGGAATACAACATAACTATTCACTTAAAGTAAATATATTTATATATTCGAGTTTTTCAATCATGAATTGGAGATGCAAGTCCCTCTTGTGATGACAGTGGGGGTACATTATGGCGTCTGCTAGAATGTCCGTCAGCTGAAACCCTCATCGAGGGAACTCTGAAAGAAGGCACCTTCACTACCAGAGATAATTTCTTTAGGTCATTTCGAGCTTTCTTGGACTGTAGAGTCTGCATCAATGGTATGAGTTTCTCCTTCAACTTCAGAATCACAAAGAATGCTAATCTGAAGAATACTAACAATGCCACCAGTGCAGCCACATCCCACCATTTTGAATGGCTTAGGGAAACCTTAAACATTTGGGTGACGATGTATTCTCCAGAGAGTTTTGGATCCCCTGGAGTCAGAGGATCAAATTCAAGTCCAATCAAGTCGTTCTTGTAATGCCCCTGCAGTCAGTAATAGAGCGATTATTATGTATGCAAATGGTGATGTTCAAGCGAGTGAGGTGATGAAAGTTGGCTATACCTGAAGTGCCCAAGAGCCGTAACTGAAGTAGGATATTGGGTAGCGCCAAACTGGCTTGGGGAGATCAGGCAGCAATCGGAAGAAACCAGAAGTCATCATCATGATACCCTGCGCACGTTTAACAAATTATATAACACGATTTTCATATAAGGGATCAAATAGCAGATTTATAATAGTTATTTTGCTTACGATGACTCCGGCTCCGGTTATGATCCCCATCAGAAAATTTGGAACAAGTGAAGCAACGACCATCATGCAGGATTCAACTATGGATATAGACAGGAATACAAGTATAACAAAGTATACATAATGAGAGAACTCATCGCGGAATTGCACCATGAAGTACGTTATAGTTCCTGAAGATACTGCAACTGCAATAAGGAACGGAAATGAAGAGAAAAAGTTGGACAGAATAAAGACAGCCACTCCATAATGCCCATTGCGCCATTCCTTGTAAAATATCTGTTCAAAAACAACAAAAAGTTCAATGTTTAAATTTTTCATGTCGCAGTACTTGTTTATATTCAAAGTTGTTGAAAAAGTATCATTAGGGAACCTTCATTTCTTCGACAAAAGAAGGAAAACCTCCAATGGACATAAATGTCATAAAACCAGTAATGAATCCACCACAAGCACCGCGAGCCAAGATTGCAGTGTAAGTAGTTCCGACATCGAAATATACTGTGCCTACACAAAAGGACAGTATAATGTATATTGCGATTCTTAACCAGTAGTACCCCACGTCTCTAGTCATATTCAGGAACGATCTCTGAGTCAATATCACAAGCTGCTTCATCCAGCTTGCTTTGCTGTCTTTTGGAATATCCATACTTGCCTCATCCTATAAACAAGAGAAATAATTCCTCAGTAGTTTCAAATATATATGTTTCTGCTTCATCGTCAATATGTGAATCATTTGTCCTGAATCTTCATTTATAGATTCTTTTTTAGTTCGAAAGATTTAGATACTCACAGCTGTTAGTAGTTCCTGAATCCTGCTTTGTGTCTTTTTCAAATACTTGGAGGATTGTAAGTTCGGATGAGTCTGTCTTTGATCTCTACTGTGGCCATATTAACTAAGGGATCCGAAAGCTTCTGGGTTATCTGTCATTAGAAGGATATATTAAGTTACACATCACCAAAAAATATCGGCTTTTCTATGAACATACAATAAACTTACGTAATATCTCTGAGATCCTTTGAGAGTGCTGGTGACGACATCAAAGTCTGAATTTATACAGCGTAGGAAGTGGTCTGAAGGGCTCCTTCTACTCGGACAAGGTACACCAGCCTCTGCAAAAAACTGCATCAAGAAAATAATTTTAAGTTACTCTTACATAGCCAACCAAAGAGATTATATGAGGCCGTCTTATATGTATGATGTCTACAAGAGCTTGTTTTGAACAAACTATATGCATACACTTACCTCAATGGCCATTTTCGCTTCTCCAAAATACACGCATTCACCACTGGACAACAAAAAGAGATCATCAAATAAATCAAACACTTCACTACTAGGCTGATGAATAGAAGAGACCACAGTCCTTCCATCTTTGGCAATAGAACGGAGTGTTTGAACAACAAAAAATGCAGAAGCACTATCAAGTCCACTAGTTGGTTCATCAAGAAACAACAATCTTGGCTTTGTGAGGATCTCTAGTGCAATGCTAACCCGTTTCTTCTCACCACCACTGATCCCCCTGAGGTGCCAGTTTCCAATCATTCGATCAGCACAATCTTCAAGACCCATTTCCAATATGGTTGCTTCTGCAACATCAGCTATCTCTTTTCTTGACATATCATTCGGGAGCCTTAGTAGAGCGGAGTATGTTACAGTTTCCCTAACTGTCAGAGTTCCTAGCAGCACATCCTCCTGTGTCACATAAGCCTAAATCCCAAACAATCACAATTCACAGTGAGTTCATAAGAGAGGCAGAGACACAAATGGGGAATGTATTAAGATTTCCAAAATATTACTTACAACATGAGCAAAGCCAGGTCTTTTCTTTTTCCCATTAAGAAAGATGTCTCCTGTCATGGTTACATTTGTCGAAAGTCTACCTGAGAGCAAAATATGGCAAAATTGGATCAATGTTACTACAAGATATGAAGATGAAAACAGGGGTCTTAAACCTGGGATGATATTTTACGACTACAATAAGAATAGAAACCTGCAAGTGAATCAAGAAGAGTGGATTTTCCAGACCCGGACGGACCCATGATGGCCATGATCCTGCCAGGCTCAGCATACCCATGAAGACCTTGAAGCAGTTTACGTGCTGGTTCAATACTACCAAAGTTTGGAATGATCACACTCAGATCTTTCCACACTAAGTAAGTCCCTTTTTTGGGATCCATTCCTCCAATATCTTCAGTCTTCTCCATCTCAATCTCCATGTAAAGAAGACTAACAAAGAGCAACACTTCAGAGTACAAAACAAAAACGAGAAGAACACAACTCCCCAAAGCTAGTAATAACCATAAATTTTAATCTTTCATATTCAAAATAATTGTCATCCCCAACTAACAACAGCTTTGAATGCTCTAGCTGATTTTCAAACACCATTCAGCAACTTATGGAGGCAATTCACACAAACAAATTTGATAGCATATGGAATTGGAGGAGACAAAGACATGTGTGCAATATAACAACTGTCAGTGTCATACTGTCATCTACTAGCACAGTAGCACCACAAACCAGTAATTATCACAATTACTTATTAACAGAGTTTGATACTAAATGAAAATCATAAAATGTGAAGTTACACAATGTGAACCCAAAAACTAAAAATCCCCAACCTTCACAGTGAACTCAAGTACACCAATGACCAAACACAGCTTCAGCAGTAAATACTTTGTAGATACACAACAGTTTCAGTTATTAGTATCTATAAATAGAGGTGGTCTCTTCTGAGACCCTTACTGTTGGGTGAGACCCTGAGACCCCATCATGGCCGTTGGTTGGGTTTGCTTTTGGGTCCAGATTGTGTCACGTGGAGGTGAGAGAAATTTGAAATCGGAGGTGAGAGAAATAGCTGTTTTTGTTCTCTCGCCTCCACGTGGCACAATCTAGACCCTAAAAGCAAACCCAACCAACAGCCATGATGGGGTCTCACCCCTTAATAGGGGTCTCAAAAGAGTATCCCTCTATAAATAAGGAATTAAAACTAAAAAACTACCCATAATATCATCATAAGCAAAAATGTTGTCCAACATGATTAAGTGCCAACTTACCGATGGCTTCAATGAAACAATCAAAGAACCACACCTACCACTGACAGTTCACAACCTTTTGGTGAGTGTGGAGGACAGATCTATAACCAAACATTTAACCAGTAATAACAAGCAGGACCCCATTCACATTTTAAACTTGCATCATTTTCTGAAAATGACACGTAAAAGTTAAGGGGCTAGGAACATAATTTTTCGAAAGCTAATTAGGCATAGTCATGCAAGCGTTGTGGCACCAATAAGATATAAGAATTGCATGTTTTCAAATCTGGTAGATCATATCAAAAAAATGAAAAATGTAGTGGACCAACGATAAACAAACTTCATAACTAAGCTACCTGCATTGGAGCTGGCGCAATGAATACATGGATGGGTCAATTTATCTATATGAAAAAATTGGAATTGAAAGCCAACCAGCCCTGTCATTCCAGTCATAAATGAAAATGAAACTATACGAAAACTAGAGATTGAGAATCAGTGACAGACCATAACTATCCAATGCTGTCATGCATTTACAAAGTATACACACATCAGTCTGTAATTTCAAACTGCTGTTACTTGCGTGACATAACCCATCTCCATATCTGCAAGCAAACAATAATCGTTCAAACAGATTTTATATCTAGTGAAGTAGGCATAGAACTGCCAGGTATAGATAATTTAAAGTTTGCAGCTCACATGCTCCCTCAATAACTCAACGAGTTTAAAATAGATGTAACTAAAATCCAATACCCTGTGAAGCTGTGCCTTACAGAATATTTGGACTTCCACAGTCAAGGTTCCAAATGCTTTGGCTGTCAAATATGTACAGGTCCTTTTTAAGCAGTTTTTGTTCGTCAAGCACAAACCTGAGAACTCGGTCAGCTTTGAAACATACAAAAACATGGCAAGAACCATCAAATATAGTAGTCCACAGGCCATAGGTAAAGAGCGTAGTGAACCATAATAAAACACATCTTTATCAACTGTTGTGGGGTTGCCAACATTAATTGCTACTTTTATGTGAAAACTCAGCATCAGATGGTTGGAGGAAAATGTTTGATTATATGTATCGATTGCCTAACTACACTAATGCAATGCGTGTGAGCAATATGAATAATCAAGTTTGAAATTATAGCCTACAAGCAAACTACAAATAAGATAGAGAAAACTCTTATTTTTATTTACTTAATCGACTCATTACTCTACTTTATTGGTTTTGTTTAAACAACAAACAAACCCACAAATTAAGAAAAATAGATGATTTAAATCAGTTATAATTTTGAAATCTAAGAAAATTTCTAATCTTTATCAAATGTAAAGGTGCTAGAGCTTGAAGAATACATGCATGAGTTTGAATTTGTCAAAAGTGAGCATGATCACTACTGCTAACATAAGAAGAGTGACAACGATTATATTATTCTATTGCTTTATGTTGACAACAAAAATTAAAGCTCGAAAAGTGAGGAGGTTGAAGAAAGTTGTCTACAAGATTTTCTATGAAAGAACTTGGAGAAGCGAGGCAAATTCTTGGAAGAGAAGGCATGCAAGTTGATACACAAGCAGTTTTTTTTTTATTCAAGGTGAGATGTTTCATTAGATTAAGATATTACAATACATGCGAATGAAGCATAATCGAAGGGAAAAACTTAAGACAATTCTACATCGAGAAAGTCTCATAAAAGGCAGTTGAAGAGCAGGCCAAGTACGGCGCCATCCCAACGCACTCACCAAAGTCCAACCGGACTCGAGAAACCGCACCACAGCAACCAGGTCGTCATAAGCCGAGAGGTCATCAAGAACCAGAAATCAGGAACAACACAAGGCAGAGGGACATGAGCAACAAGACCCAAGCAGGGAGCAAAAGTCAACAAGACCCAAGCAGGGAGCAAAAGTCAACAAGGCCCAGGCAGGAGACACAAGCAACAAGATCCAAGCAGGGGACACAGGCAACAAGGCCCAGTCCAGCAGACCCATCCACACCAAAGCCCACGACACAGGAAGCCCTAGCGCCAGACCACCCGTCGCGTCGCGCTGCACGCCTTCCATTCCCCCGTCGCGTCGCGCCGCTCGCCAACCACCCGGTGTCGCGCCGGGGGAATGTGAAATGTGAAATGTGAAGTCAACCAATGTTTTTATGGGTATTCGTTTTGGACTGTCAAATAAGAAATCACCCATAAATAAGCTCAAAAGAAATCAAATTAAGAAGATTCTATATGCTTCAATAATTGACAGTTTGATGTATATTATATTTGCATGAGGCTTTATATTGGACACGCGGTGGGAATTGTGAGTCGATTGAGAATTCTTGCATGAACATTGTGAAACAGAAATGTGGATCATGAGATACCTAAGCAAAGAACCTTGTATTTCATTCAAAGATCAAATATGTTAATCTAAAGGGGTAATTGCAGTAAACCACCATTATAATATGGTGTTTTGCAGTAAACCATCATTATAATTTTTTTTTCCGAAACGAGTATATTATGACATCGCCGTTAACAGAAAACCACCAATGACACTATTCCGTTAAAACTTCCGTTAAGTGCGTGTACACGTGGTAATAAAATATTATTTTATATTGAAATTAATTACCGAAAACCACTATTATAATCTCAGTTTTACAAAAAACCACCATTTTAATAACTTATTATCAGAATACTATCACCTGCACTGTTCATGCTAGATCAGAGGCTCATATGATAATTTTACTCGTTGATAAGTATATACTAGCTACATAGTGCTTCAATTTAATCTCGATGGAAGTCAATGAAGAAAATAATATAAGAAATACAAAAAGAAACTCTTGTTTGAGAGTTTATCATCAATGTTTAATGATTACCGACTGCATGGTTCAATTCTTTTAAACTTGATGGAAGTTAAATATAAATAACTTTCTCATTTTATCGTACGAAATATGATTTATTATATCACTACTTTTAAACTCTAATTGTTTTTCTATATTGATCTTAAAGATCGACTCTGAGATAAAATATAACAGCTTCTCACCACACCCGCAACTGTAAATATACTTCCATTAGGTTTCGTGTCTAGTATGGATTATAAATTAATAAACGTGTACTGCTTTACTAATAAAAGATAGCCACAATCATAGCCACAATCATTTGTGATTATTTTTTAAAATGGTGGTTTTTTTTTTGCAAAACAAGACATTATAATGATTGTTTTCTGCAAAACAAGACATTATAATGGTGGTTTTTTGAAATTGTCTGAATTAAAGTTATATACCCACGCGTCGTATGGCGCGTGTTTTACAATCTCTAACGGAACAGTTAAATTGGTGGTTTTCTGTTAACGGCGATTTTATAATAGACTCGTTTCGAAGAAAAGAAAAAAAATTATAATGATGGTTTACTGCAAAACACCATATTATAATGGTGGTTTATTGCAATTACTCCTAATCTAAAATACCACTATATTCGGCGTCTTTTGGAGAAAAAACTCACGTCTTATGATTTACGAAGATTAATTAATGAAGATAAAAAGTCGTAATTAACCTTAGTGAAGTTGAAGTTATATATGACTCTAGGGATCGGCAATGGACAGGGTCGGGTCGGCCCGGCCCTATGAAGGGCAGGGTAGGGTGGGCTTTGAAGGGTTTTAGCACGCCCTATGAAAGCCTTAGGGTCGGGCAGGGTCGGGCCGTTGAATCTTTGGTGACCCTTAGGGCCGCCCTATGACAGGGTAATGAAAGGGCCGATCGGGCGGGGCAGGGTCGACCCTTTATTTAAGGATCGGATTGGGTCAAAATAGTGTAAATACGTATAATAATTTTGAAAAAACTCTAACTTATTTTTTAATTAATTTAATATGTTAATAAATTTGTAGTTTGAATTATATAAGTTGATTAAAAATATATAGTTTTGACTATTTTTTATAAATAAAAGTTAGTTAATGTGTGAAAAAATAAGGGTTAAGTTAGGGTTGGGATAGGGCAGGGTCAGGTCAAAGGGCACGGTCAGAGTTTTTTTTTACTTCGACCCTTACCCTGCCCTAAGGCCTTAGGGCAGGGTCAAGATCGGATCCATATTAGGGTCGGGTACGGCTTCGGGCCGGGGATCGGGGCCGCCCTTAGGGCTTTTTGACCTTAGGGTCAAATGACGACTCCTATATGACTCCAACTTGTATCTGTGTGAACAAGATAACCTTGTTGGGCTATGAAGATTGTCTTGACCCAAGAACACTAAAGCTCTTTCCAATTCGCCGGAATGGAATCACTTGGAATGAAATGAAAGGATGAATCTAAAATGAAACTATGTCCAAATTCACCATTCCATTCCCACGAAATGCATTCTATTCCTTCAAAGTGGACGCAACGTAAGATTTTTATTAGGATCTCTTATATAAATAGAAACTTATATTTGTGGTATATTGTCGTCTAAAAAATAAATCTCTCTCTTAGCTTGGTGTCACATGTTAATTATTGAATTTGTATGGATATTGAGTCAGCAGATAACGTGTGTTTTTATTTTTAGTAAACTCTCATATCTTTTTTGGATGCTTATAAATTCTAATAGAAAAGACAAAATACATTTAAGTATCTACTACTTTGATAAATGTAAATAATAAGGCATTTTTGTATGCTGTTTTAAGTCCTTTACGCTGCTTAGAATTCTAACATATTCAGTATAAGATTACGCTTTTGGTGTAGTTGTATATATCAAGTTTATCAGAAGAGTAAGAACAAAAGTGCAACAAGAAAGCTGAATCTCAGAACAAAAAACAACAAAGTTGACGAGAGCTGAAGACCAACGAGCGCGCGAATAAGAGTCGCGCAGAGCAGAGGAAGCGATGACATCAGCAACAAAGCGACAAATCCGGAGCGATGACGTCATCACGCATAAAGAATATTTTTTAAGTTTGGATTTTGGAGATAAAGATATTTTCAAATCTGATTTTTAGAGATAAGGATCATTTCCAATATATTTCTTGCCTACTTTTTCGTGGAAACCCTAGAAGGCAAGTTATAAACACAAAGCATGAAGGAAATCACAAGTGTGTGAAGAGCCGCCTGAATCAGAGAGAGAGATCTGCGCGCAAGCTTCCGACGCGAGCAAGACGACGCGTCAATCAGATTTGCTTTGTTATTTCAGTTGTTCAATATTAACTATTGAGATGTATTCATTCAGTATGTCTAGCTAACTTACTGAATTCGGTTTGGATTCAGATCTATGAATAATATGTTTTGAGGTTTTGTTCTTAATTGCATGATAAGTTTAGTATTATTATTCCAAGCTCAATTGCATGATAATTAGGTTAGATAATTAAGCGAAGCCTTGCACCGCAGACTTAGTTATAGAATCTGTTATCTATAGTTAAACTATCAGAGGTACGTGACTGTGAATGATAGGAGTAACGCTAGAATAGTTAATCACTACTTTGACCGGATTCGTGGTTAATTAGACTAGACCGAGTAATAATATCATACGGACTTTGACCGGAATGTATGTGTAGGTTATTAAGCTTTGACCGGACCTTAACCTACGTGGACATTATATCATGTATCTTTAGTGACCAATGATGAACATAGAAATTCATAGTGAAGAATCTGAACCGAGCTCATCTCTGTTTCTGTTGACATCTTTTATATCTGCTTTCTGATCGCGCGCCAGTACTACTTGCGCAACTGTTTTCTTTCTTTTAATTGCTCATACTTATAAAACCCCAGTTTAGTTTGTAGATAAAAAACGACTTCTCACCGTTCCCTGTGGATTCGACCCCAGCTTGCCTATACTATACTAAGGAGGAGAGTCGGGATAAATTTACAGCACTCAACGACGTGCCGTCAGTAAACTGTTAAAAATAGTTGTTATTTGACAACAATCAAAGTAACAAATTTTAAATATATTTAACAATTGTGGATCGTTCAATTGCATCCACACTCTTAATCCATATTCGTAAGGTTATATTTTGACGTCCATCTCATTCAATCAGCTGAAACGTGATAATCACTACCCCGATTGCATTGTGTGCATCCACTAATTCAAAAGGTAGACACGTGTCACCTGATTAGAAAATTAGAGATATGAACGTAGATGAGCGCTCTTCTTTAATAACTCTATCAGTAAAAGGAATGGTAGTTCAAAACAACTATACAACAAGTGATGCAGTTGCAGTAATCTAACTTCAATTCATAATGGACTCTTTTGAGTACATTTTCATAAGTCTCTTAAAGTAATATCAATTCACATTGCAAAGTCTGCTCTAGAGTTTGTTATTTAACATTACTGCTTTGGTGGGTCGAGAATCAAACCTATGATGCTGAGAATTGCTACATTTTTATGACCACCGTCTTTAATTCGACTCCAAATCTATGTGCAAAATCAACGTAATCCATGCAAATGAATGAATAAAACAAGAGATAAAATAAAGCTCGAGGCATCTGAGTCAAAATACTAAACTATTTCAACTTTCATTGTCTGTCATTACCCCTCTTGAGTTGGTATTAACATTTGCAATTGCTAATATTCAGATATAAGAGATTGAATACATATATTTTAAATACAAATGGTACTAAATAATACCATTTGGCCTGGCAAATAATTCGATTCATGAGCTGCCATAAACTCATGTGACCAAATAGCGAGTATTTTGGAATTCATTTTTGAGTCAATAGGCGCCTATGCTTACCTTGTCAACATAATCAGAACATATGCAGGCACGTCCGCGATTGCAAAATATGTATAAATCTCCGGTTTTTCACCCATCAGCAGAAACACAACAATATATATCACTACATTGCTACATACCTCATCTTAGGTTACTATTTTCAATGGCTGAAGAAAAGCACCATTTCGGTTTCCTCCACGGGAAGAGCCACGATGATGAGTTGGAGGTGAGCAAAAGGAGAAGAAGCAACACAAGCACGTCGGGAAGGTAGTCGCACTTGGCGCCGCAGCCGCTGGTGCCTATGCTCTGGTAAATACAAATAAATCACAACTATTTTCCGAGTGATAATATTATGAAATAATACTCATATTATTCTACTTATTGCATTGAAAATGTTGCACTTGTAGAATGAGAAAAAGGCAGCAAAGAAAGCTGAGGACCCTGAGGAATCGCACAAGCACAAGATAAAGGAGGAAGTGGCCGCCGTGGCAGCCTTAGGAGCGGCAGGGGTGGCTCTCCACTTGCACACAATAAGAAAGCAGAAGAGAAGTCAACGAAATAATGTAACGAAAGATGAGTCGCGGGACTAAGCAATGCTGCACACTTGCCATATCCTTTACTTTGTTTTCTGAATTTCAATTTCTGGAATTTTATACTTAAATAACTTTGTAAACTGAAATTAATACCTTATGAGGTGCTTTATTTATTTTATAAACTGATTTTATATCATATATTTCAATGCATTAATTTGATATTTTTATAAATATTTGATATTTAGACTACCAGATCATTGGTCGAAGATGATGCATGGGTTACAAACTTACAAGTTTACTGTTGGAAATTTTGAAATTTTTAAGTGGCATGAAATGAGATTTGTCTTGGTTTACATGGAAACAAATAGTTCAATTCTTGATAAAGTTTTTTGCAAGATGTACTATGAGGTTGAATATTGAAACATCAAAATTAATCGAGTGTCGAGTGTGATATCTATTGATGCTCAAAGTCACATGGAAAATACATGACAAGTTTGAACCAATGAGGAATGAATGTCAAGACTTGTATGTTTCTTATATCCATTTAGATGGGATGATGCCAAATGTTTAATCATATTAATTACACTTTGGCTATTAATAAGTTATTACAGAAAGTTCTATGAAAGCAGCCATGCGGAAACCTAAGTGGTGCAAATCAAATGTCGATTTGGCCTCACAACATTAAAATTTGTGTGCGCCCGAATCATGCGTACGCGAATAGAGCTTCGTTCGGATGGAAGATATAGTTTTTTTTGGAGAAAAAAATAAACTGGGTCTGAGTTAGTATCTTGGTTGCTACAGCCAAGTTTTCTCACAACCTAGAAAATCATGTTCGAACTAATTGACGAATGGTCTAGCTGATAGTTTGTACAATGTGTGCACGTCTGTTAAGATTGCTAAAGAGTTGTGGAAATCCTTAGACCACAAGTACATAACGAAGTATGCATGCTCCAAGAAATACATTGTGGGTAGGTTCCTTGAGTTCAAGATGACCGACTCTGGGACTGTTGTAAGTTGATAGAGCACTTTTGTATGCTGTTTTAGGTCCTTTACACTGCTTAGATTCTAACATATTTAGTATAAGATTACGCTTTTGGTGTAGTTTTGTATCTCAGGTTGATTGAAAGAGTTAGAACAAAAGTGCAACAAGAAGGCTGAATCTCGGAACAAAAGACAACAAGTTGACAAGAGCCAAAGACCAACTAGCGCGCGAGCAGTGTGGCGCGCGAGTATGGGTCGCGCAGAGCAGAGCAAAATGATGACGTCAGCAATCAGCGACAAATCCGGAGCGATGACGTCATCACGCGCAAAGAATATTTCTAAGTCTGGAATTTAGAGATAAAGATATTTCCAAAGCTGATTTTTAGAGATAAGGATATATTCTCTTGCCTAAATATTCGTGGAAACCCTAGAAGGCAAGAGTATAAATACACAGCTATAAGGGAAATCCAGACATGTACATATTTGCGTAAAGAGGCGATTTAGAGGAGGATTAAAGAGAAGATCGCAGAACTGCCGGCGCAAGACTGAGACGCGCACTGACGACGCGCGCACCAAGCTATAGTGTTTTTACTTGTTGTTTTCATATGAATATTGAGATGAATGTGTTCAGCATGTCTAGCTAACTTCTGAATTCAGTTTAGACTTTAAGCTATGAATGATATGTTTTGAGGTTGTATTCTTAATGCATGACCTGTTTAGTATTATTACTCTGAGCATACTTGCATGATAACTAGTTTAGATAGTTAGGCGAAGCCTTTACCCGCAGACCTAATTATAGATTCTATTATCTAATGTTAAACTATCAGAGGTACGTTACAGTAAATGATAGGAGTAGCACTAGAATAGTTAATCACTACCTTTACCGGATTTGTGGTTAATTAGACTAGGTTGGGTAGTAATATCATATACACCTTTACCGGAATATATGTGTAAGTTATTAAGCCTTTACCGCACCTTAGCTTGCGTGAACAATCAGTCATAAATCCTTAGGAAACCAGTGATAAACATAGAAGTTCATAGTGATAAATCTAAGCTGAGCTCATCTCCTATTCATATTTTACACTTGTATTAATTCTGTGTGCTAGTAGCATTCATGTTCCTGTTTTCTTTCTTTTACTTGTCAAACTCACACAACCCCAATCTTTAGTTGTAGATAAAAGACTACTTCTCTCACCGTTCCCTGTGAATTCGACCCCAGCTTGCAAACACTATACCAGTAGGAGAGTCGGGACAAATTTGCAGCATTCAACGACGTGCTCGTCATAAGTCAAATGCGGGAACTGCAACTCATATTTCATAAGATCGCTTCCGAGTGGATGACAGCGAGTGAGTTGTTCCAAGTTGATGTTGTGATTGAGAAACTGCCACCATCCTGAGAGACTTCAAGAACTGCCTCAAGCACACGAACAAGGAGATGAATTTGAAAGAATTTATGTGAAGCTCGGAATTGACACTACTAGAGATTACCCCTTTAAGAGCGCTTATTCTGACGATTTAACAGCGCTTATTCTAACGATTTAATAGCGCTTCTCGAAAAATCAAATAGATAATCTACGTAACTTGTAGAAAAACTTTGTGTTGGAGCATTGTTGTTACTGAAAAATATAATTTATTTCTTTGAACTTATAGTAAAATTTGCCTCATATTTTGAAATTGATTACTGTTTAAACGGTAAGCATTTTGATATTATATTCATTATCATAGACTTCAGTTTTGTCACTGTAAACCAAGTAATAAATTTTAATATTATATTCATTATTCTGTATGATTTTGAAAAATAATATGAAATACAATAAAAAGAGGTACCCAAAGACATTTGCCAGACATTTCGTCACACATTTGCCAATGAAATATCTATGACTTTTATTATTTTCCATCGACATTATGTCAATATTCATCAATTCCATCGGCATTTTGTCAAGATCTCTTCAGAACCATTCCGTCACCAAAATAATGTAAACACCATTTCTTGCAACAAAACCTGGCATTGACATCCAAAGTGAGGATTTGTAATTTGAGAAAATGAGAATTTATATTGAATTGTACAACATAAGTTTAGACCTTTGAAGTATATTCCATTTTCCCTTTTTCATTATTATTTTTTGACTGCTCTCAACAAAACTAAACCTAAAACAATATTTAATAACTCTATCAACAAAATGAAACCTGTTCAAAATAGTTTACAGCAGCTAGAGTAATTGCAACTAATTGATACTTTAAAATTTCTGAAATTGATCATTTGAATAGGGTATATAAAACCAATATAAGTTTGGACTTTTTGAGGTATATTCTCAGAAGTCTCTTTTGTATATTTCAGTTTACATTGCCAATTAGTGCTCGAGAGGTTGTTAGATTCATTAGCCCTGTCATAAAATTTAGTCGATTTCATGTTGACAAATGAGGAATTGTATAAATTAATTGAAAAATCAAATTAAAATGAATTTTTAAAACCTATCTTTGAAGTTTAAATGGATTATTCCACAGAGCCTCATGGTATAAACAAAACAACTTAGTACTTATTTATGGGGGTAGATAAATCAATATGTGTTTTAAAGAAACTAAAACAACATATATATGTTCCATGCTTTTTCTTTATTTTAAACGCTCAATTTAATTAAAAATCAGACTTTAAATATCAGTCGTTTGATTCATCAAAATGATCATTTTAATTTTTTCTCACTATCTAAAGAAATACATTATTTCTTTTACTCCCACCCCTCCTAGTTGTGCTAATTAATAAGTATTTGGTATTGCAAATAATTCGAGGCATGAGCTGCCATAAACTTAGGACCAAAAGTAGACAGTATTTTTGGAATTCATTTTTTGTGCCGAGAGGCGACTAAGTAAGCTTACCATGTCATCAAAAAAACATGTGCAAGCACGTCCACCATGGCAGATTATGTATAAATCTCCAGTTGTTCACCCATCAACAGAAACACAACAATATATCTCACTACATTGCTACATACCTCATCTTAGTTGCTATTTTATCAATGGCTGAAGAAAAGCACCACTTCGGTTTCCTCCACGGGAAGAGCCACGATGAGGTTGAGGGTGACCAAAAGGAGAAGAAGCAACACAAGCATGTCGGGAAGGTAGTCGCACTTGGCGCCGCAGCCGCTGGTGCCTATGCTCTGGTAAATACAAATAAATCACAACTATTTTCCGAGTGATAATATCATGAAATACTCATATTGAATTTAGTAACAGACTTTACACATTTATTTCGGGATCGGAACATGATTATTAATATTGTGATTTATATGACTTATTAAATTGAAAATGTTGTACTTGTAGCATGAGAAAAAGGCAGCAAAGAAAGCTGAGGACCCTGAGGAATCACACAAGCACAAGATAAAGGAGGAAGTGGCCGCCGTGGCAGCCTTAGGAGCGGCTGGGGTGGCTCTCCACCTGCACCACAATAAGAAAGCAGAAGAGAAGTCAGCGAAATAATGTAAGAAAAGAAGAGTCGCGGGACTAAGCAAAATGCTGCACTGCATAATTTTCACTTTGTTTTCTGAATTACGTTTGCTGCAATTTCTACTTCAATAATTTGTAAGCTGAAAATGATACCCTATGAATGATCAAAGTATGCATAAATTATACTTATTTTTTCGTTCTTAAATCCACTACAATTCAGTGCAGTGTCAATGCTTTACAATAAAATCAAGTTTATGTTTTTACTATTTAATTATACTTATTGCCTGAATTTATTTTTAAATTTTTGATAGGTCGTAAAATGTTATCCCTACCACTGGATCTCATTCTCATTTTAGAACCTACAGACCTTAGAACTTATGGTATGTTCACTTCACATGAATGGAAAAGAATCGATGAAAGAATGAAATGAGAAAGAATGGAATTAGATAAGGAATGGAATAATGATTCCATTCTTTAGTTAACTTTTCATTAGTAACCAAAGTAAATAAATTGAATAAATATATATAAAATGAAGGATGTCTATGGAGTTATTTCAACGGATCAAGAGAAATCAAATGAGCGAATGGACTTATACCATCTATTTTGGAAGGAATGAATTTGATTTATTTTGGCTTTGAATGGAATGAAGTTGGAATGACTCATTCCATTCAATTAGCCCAATCAAACAACATATATTTTCATTCCATTAAGAATATATGAGCATTCCATTCCACCAAAATTGATTCCATTTCAATGAAGTGAACACAACCTTATAAGTTGATTCTACTCCGTATAATAATCAATTTGTTTTAATTTTATGTTGATTGTTTTCCCTTATGGTGTGTTTACTTCACATGAATGGAAATGAATCGACGAAAGAATGAAATGAGAAAGGAATGGAATTAGATAAGGAATGGAATAATGATTCCATTCATTTGTTCACTTTTCATAAGCAAACAAAGTAAATAAATTGAATAAATATATATAAAATGAAGGATGTTGTGTGGAGTTATTTCAATGGATCAAGAGAAATCAAATGAAGGAATGGACTTATACCATCTATTTGGGAGGATTGAATTTGATTTATTTTGGCTTTGAATGGAATGAAGTTGGAATGACTCATTCCATTTAATTAGTCCAACCAAACAACATATATTTTCATTTCATTAAGAATGAGCATTCCATTCCGCCAAAATTGATTCCTTTCCAACGAATTGAAACGCAGCCTTATAGTTTTTAACTTCAAGAAAGCTTTCTGCTTATTGTTTAACTAGTACTAGTATTTTCTGCACGTTTTTATGTGCATATTAGTTGACACATATAGTATATTATTGAACTTAAAATAGTTGTAAATATGAATAAATTTTAAGTAAATAGTAAATTGATACGGGGTATTAGCCACAAAATGTAACTGCTAATAACACCCTTTGTGCTTTATTTATAGTATAAATTTGGTGCACAATTAAACTTGTGCTTATTAATTAATATATACTATAGGCATTTGGTGCATTATAATGTGCATATAATTCATAGTGTATGAATCTAAATGATGTATATAATAATTATGTAAGGGTATTATTTGTAATTCTCAAATTGAGTAAGGCTAAATTGATACGTGAACTGTGACTTTAAAAGAAACTGTCAATTTCATCCATTCCGCTTTATATATAAGATAGATTTACTTGGATTACATTTTGAAATTCTGAAGGGTAAAATTGTTAAATGATGTGTAGTTTAAAATTATGAGAAAATGTAAAACGAGAAAGGGAAATGTGGCTTAATAAATAACTTACAATATGCATACTTGTTCTTTAATAGTGTATATATATCATTTGTTGATTTTTATCAATATAATGTTTGAGGTTAATTGATTTTTAATAAAATTTGACGATTAAATTATAAAAACTAGAGTGATTATATCAAAAGATTTTTTTCAATATCAATAGTTAGATTAATAAAATCAATAATTAAAATAATGTAAGTCTTTCTTAAACCATAATATTTATGAAAAAGTAAAGTGATATGTATTTATTTCTAGGACAGTAGGACATTATCGTAATTGTTGATTATTATCATCTAAATGTCCAAAATTAATATTGATAATCATCATTCTCAAACATAAGTTATAAATTCAACGATCAATTTTCATTCAAAAATATTTTAAACTCAACTTTTAGATAAATCAAAATCAAATTTACAAAACTTAATTGTCCTTTATATACTAACTCACGGGGAAATGTTCAATGAGGACCATCAAATTTATATAACACCGTATGATGAGATCTTAAACCACCATATATTTTTTTACAAATTCAACCACCACATATTTTTTTACAAATTCAACCGTCAAATTTATTAAAATTCAACCCATCAAATTATCAAAACAAATCATTCATATCAATTCATCTCATCTCACAAAAATTTAACATTTCTGTCAAATTTATCTATAACTCACGCATGGCATAGATAAAACGAATCTTCCGGTGCTCGACTCAATAATTCCCTTTTTTCTCTCAGTTCCCATTTTCGCTCCTCTTTTTCCGCCTTGAGCTTACCGAAACCCTAACCGTCAGAAGTCTCCTCCCGACGCGATTCCCAAGGTAAGCATGCTTGTCACTGCTACACTACTCCACTTTTGACTTCGATTTTGTTGATCGCTCACCTCCTGAGCCGCACTTGCTTCGTTTCGCTTGTTGATTTTCGCTAGCCCGTACTCGTGACTTCCGTTGTTG
>QZGG01000602.1:0-15373 GCA_006409495.1 Sedum album | reverse complement strand
TTCTGATTTGGCATCTGATACAGAACAGTATCAGTTTAATTTATGGAAATTCTCGTATTTGAAAACTTGTGCTGCAATTGACCATGAACTCAAGCAGCAACGTAAATTTGATTCTTACAGCAGTGGAACCACAGCTTTGTCCATAGTAACACAAGTATGTTGAGTGTCACATTCTCTCGTTTGTATCGCAGTATGGTTTCATTTTAGTTTTTGTAAAAATGATCTTGTTTGTAGGGAGAAATGATGGTAATCGCAAATGTTGGTGACTCTCGTGCTGTCTTAGCCAGCACTGCTGATGATGGCAGCTTGGTTGCAGTTCAGCTCACCGTCGATTTCAAGCCAAACTTGCCTCGTTAGTCTCTTGTACACCATCCTCTTTAAAGTTCACATATTTACAAACCAAAAAAAGTAATTCATTAGTCTTCCTTGCAGAGGAATGGAAGAGGATCACTGAATCCAACGGACGAGTATTTAGCTTAAATGACGAGCCAGGAGTTCACAGGTTGTGGCTGCCATCTGAAGAGTCACCAGGGTTAGCTATGTCTAGAGCATTCGGTGACCATTGTGTAAAAGACTTCGGACTGATATCCATTCCTGAAGTCACTCAGCGCCGCATCACTAATAATGATCAGTTTGTCATCCTGGCCACAGATGGGGTATGCATTTACACTCAACTCCAACAAAACATACAATGCAAAACATGATAAAATCGAATAAATTGACTTGAACCTCCATATTTATTTTTTCAGGTATGGGATGTAATGTCGAACCAAGAGGCAGTACAAATTGTATCGTCGACACCAAACAGAGCAGACTCGGCTAAGTGTCTCGTTAAGCGGGCTGCTCGAGGATGGAAGCATAAAAAGAGAGGAATCGCCATGGATGACATCTCAGTTATATGCCTCTTCTTCCATTCATTTCCTTCTGTTACTACAAGCAGTAAAGCTTCAGTGTAAAACAAACATGTTTTGATTCTCAATACATATGTTTTTTGCATTTTAGATAATAAAAAATAAAATAGCTTAACCCGACCGACCCGACCCCGACAGTATCCGGATTGTAGACCCGACCCGTATCTGGATTGGGTATTTGGATATCAACCATTGTCGATTCGAGCCGCAGCGAATTGGGGTTTCAGAAATTAGGGTTTTCGAGTGAATGGCGAATCGGACAGATCCGGCTGCGAAGAGCATCAGAGGAACGAATCCACAAAACCTCGTTGAGAAAATCCTCAGAGCAAAGATCTACCAGAACACTTACTGGAAGGAACAATGCTTTGGGTTGACAGCCGAGACGCTCGTCGACAAGGCTATGGAGCTGGACCACGTCGGCGGTACCTTCGGTGGAAATCGAAAGCCAACTCCTTTTATGTGCCTTGTCACGAAAATGCTCCAGATTCAGCCTGAGAAGGATATCGTCGTCGAGTTCATCAAAAATGAAGATTACAAGTAACATTTCTCCTCTTACATAATATTTGTTGATTTTGAGCTACTGCTGAGTTTTTTGGTGAATTGTGTTTTTGATTTTGTGGATGGAATATGTGCAGGTATGTGAGGGTGCTGGGGGCGTTCTACTTAAGGCTAACAGGGACAGATGTTGATATTATAGATATTTGGAGCCATTGTACAATGACTATCGGAAAGTGAGGAAGAGAGTTAATGATGGACGATTTGTATTGGAGCATGTGGATGAAGTTATTGATGAGCTGCTGACTAGTGATTACTCGTGTGACATTGCGCTGCCCCGTATAAAGAAGAGGTGGGTACTTGAATCAACTGGAACACTTGAACCGAGAAAGAGTGCGTTGGAGGATGATTTTGAAGAGGAAGATAAAGAGGATGAAGATCAACCTATGCCGGATCAAGAAGAGTTGGTTGAGAAGGTTGGTTTCTTGAGATGTTTCTTTGGTATCTAACATAACATTTCATTTTTGAGGTTTGTTTTACTCAGTCATTTAGTTATAATACAATTTTGTGTCAATACAGGATCATTACCGCGAGCGGAGTCCTGTAAGAGAAAGAGATAGGGATAGGAAGCGCGATAGCCACAGACACAGGTATAGAACTATCTTCGTTTTCTCTGAAATTTTAAATTAGGAATACTGGAAGTGATGTATGTTTTGTTGACTTAAAAGTACGCACGAAGGAAGGTTAAAGATTAACAGTTTTTTGTTTCTTCCTAACGTAAATGTATCCTTATTATGTGATTTCCCTCAAACCTTAGTGTTTAGTATTAGAAGCTTTATAAACCATTTCAACGTTCATTTTTTGAGCAATTGGTTAAAAATATAAATTAGATATAACTCAATATGACACCTCATGCCTGTCACTGATGGCTGATTGCTTAATTACATCTCATGATGTTACTTTTATTTACTTGTTAAATTTGGTTTCACATTTCAGTCATTCTTCGTGCTAGCTTATCTCAATTTTTCATTCCAAACTATATAACACACTGGAAGCTGTGCTTGCAATTATGCACCATATTTTGCTTTCTTCGTTGCAAAAATATGGCAATTGCAAGCTGATTAAATGTGTTGGCATTTGAAGCCATCATCATTAAAGACGAACCAGCTTCCTATATTGATGTACAATGATCATCCCAGGTTTCTTTGTACTGGCAGTGTACGGAGAAAAGTATGATAGATCACACATTACCATTGGCTGTTTATATAGTAATGTACAATATTTCGGAACCAATAATCATAAATTTCCAAAGACTGGTTTCTCTAGTTTGGAAAGCCTTGTAAATTTGCTAACGTTTCTATCTTGTAACACTTATTCTCAGGGATCAGGATTATGATAGAGATTATGATAGAGAGCGTGGAAGAGGACGGGATAGAGAAAGAGATAGGGATAGAGAAAGGGACCGGGACAGAGATCGCTACCGTTTGAGAGATGAGAAGGATTATGGACGTGAAAGAGACAGGGACAGAGATCGGGATAGAGATAGGAGAGACAGGGATCGTGGTGGAAGACGAAGAAGTCACTCCAGGAGCCGCAGTTCCAGCCCTGTTCATGACCGTAAAAAATCTCGGCGTAGTGTCAGCCCCAGAAGAACAGAAAAAGATGAGAAACAAGCTAAGAAGAAGAAAGACAAACCAAAAGATGATGGCACTGACCATCCTGATCCAGAGATTGCTGAAGCAAATAGAATCCGAGCTTCCCTTGGTTTAAAGCCACTAAGGCCATAGACATTTTAAGGACCAAATGATGTTTTCACTGGTGCTAGCCATCCATAATCATATTCCTCAGGAAAAGAAATTGAATTTCATCAACAATGTTGCTTAGAAGATGTGTTGCTATATGATGTTTTGTACCATATGCTTGTTACATCTCGAATTGATATGCTTCCAAGTTTCAACCAGATGAATGTATTGAAAACTCTAGCGCTCGAGTAATACTATCAATGGCTTTCATATATTCCATGACAGCATTCTCTGAAATCATTCCTTAGGTACAGTGGAAAACACTGACTGTGAAACATCTTTCAGAAACATAAAACGTTCAAAATAAATATGCATTGGTTTTATGTCTGTGATAACTACAAAAACATGACATGAACTACTGAGCAAAATTTAGATTGAATCTGACCTGACTATTTTTAACCATTCTCTATAATTGACCATACTTGACTGTCATAACAAGTACCATGTATTTCGCAGGTTAAGACCACAACAGTATTTTCCGAACATAAAACTGCCTACAATTGGCATTTCCATATTCTGTCAAGGGAAATTAGGATCATCGGTCCTCCGGAATTCCGATGGACCCCGTCCACTCTACATACCGGTCATTCGCCGGTGGTGGTGGTCGGTCCTTCAAAATAGTCACCACAAATCTTTACCATGACCACCATGCACGACAGTACTATCTGGACGCCACATCTCCAAGATCACGTCCACGTCCTTCCCCTCGTAATAATAAATCAAGGAATAAACATCTTGCCGTAACATCCTCATCCTCTACCTCGTCGAATGTCGTATCCTCCTCTTGGTGGAGCAATCCTGAAATGAAGAGGAAGAAAAGGGTTGTTAAATATAAACTGTATGCTGCAGAAGGGAAGGTCAAATCGTCTTTTCGAAACGGCATTCGATGGATCAAACGCAAATGTAAGAAAATCGTGTTTGGGATTAACTTTTGAGCATGAATCATAACCCTATACACACTTTCTTGTCCATTTGATTTTAATGAACAATGTTTCATTAATTTCTACACCATATTTTCTCAACTTCCAACATTCACTGAAATTCGCAAGTGTACGTATTTAAGCCTGTTCTAATTCCGATGTATCCATCTTTACATAATTCTTAATCAACAACTTAAGAACAGGACATGTTCATCATTCATCGTAAAACACAGGTTGGCACACATTCTTGCAAAAGAAATGGCCTTACGCTACTTTGTTCTGCTCAACTGCTCATTTTGATCTTATTCTTTATGTTTATGTCCGCTGCTAAAATTCAAAAAATTGATGCATTTAGCCTCAAGTTCTATCAACGTCATTCGAAAGGTTCGCCATTTTACAATTCAAGTCTATCAAAATCAGAGATCATTCGCAGAGCAGTTGCTCGTAGCGTTCATTTATCGGATATAATCACAACAGATAATAATGCAAAAGCGAAAGTTATACTTTACAGATCAGAATATTTAGTACATATTCGTATAGGCACACCCCCAGTTGATGCATTTGCTTTACTAGATACAGGGAGTGACTTTTCATGGATACAATGTGAGCCTTGCATTCAATGTGTGCCACAAATAACACCAATTTTCAACCCGGAAACTTCCTCGTCTTACGATAAAATCTCTTGCGGACCTAACAACCCTTGTCCTCCGAAGTATAAGAGTCGATGTGAAGATGGATTTTGCACGTATAATGCGCGATACGGCGATGGATCTAACTCGAAAGGAATCCTATCAAAAGAGACATTGAGACTAGAGTCAAATGCTAGTAGTGATCATATTGTTAAAATTTACAATTACATATTTGGATGTGGGAATGATAATGTGATCAACACTAATGCCGGAATAGCTGCCGTTATCGGTCTTGGGACCGGACCGTGGTCGTTAGTTAACCAACTTGGGTCACACAAATTCTCCTACTGTTTGATCCCATTTGGCCTGCAAGAGAGAGTTAGTCATATACATTTTGGCTCATCTGAAAATGTTCGCGGCCAAGGAACTGTTACGATCGCGTTGGTCGATAAACGTCCGTACAATCATTACTTCGCAACATTCGAAGCCTTCACAATTGGTGAGACTAGAATAGAGTTCACAACCTCGTCCAAGACGATCTATGAAGGTAACATTTTTCAAAAGAAACTATATTTATCTACAACTTTTTTCGTACGTTAGTTTGGTGTAAGATAACAAATTCTGCATGCTAAAATTTTATTAACTGAAGGATGTTGGAAATATTTTATTAAATATTCATTATGGGACCGTAATATTTATCGAATATTTAAATATGCTATTATTAAGATAAATCTATCAATTTAAGTGATCAAATATTGGTTAAGATTTTGGTGTGATAATTATAATCATGGGAATATCCTGTGTAGATACCAAAGAGATAATTATCAATATTTTGAGAGACGGATTTGATAATTATCTCGTTTATAGATGCTAGTGTACATCTATAAATAGGGGTTATGGTCCCCGGTCTACCGTAATGTTCTCAATACTCTGTGACTCTCAGCAGTGTGTTGAATAGGGACATCCGGCTAGGCTGGAAGCACCAACCCGGTGTACTGCGTACACAATTTAGGTTTGTCGTTTCATGTTAACTATTTATTTATGCATACGGATTCTATTGTGAGATTAAAGTTTCCGCATCAAGGTACGCATCTAGTACAAATTCAGTTTTACTATGCTTAATCACCGATATGGTATTAACGATTATGAGAAACACTACTCTTTACTCCCACCGAACTGTGATATACGCTAACTGAAGTTGTACTCAACTCTAATCCAAATGAGATGACAAACAACAACCATTTCAAATACCATCAATTGACACAAATATGTCACCAAAGTTGTTATTGAGGATATTGAGTTTGACACATAATATATTCTTATGCGGAAGCTTATCGGAAGTATTAATGTGATGTTGACCTTTAACCATATTCCTAATCGATGCCTTATAATTTGCTAGTCTAGTGCTGACGTAGACAAATTAAGATTTATAACAAATCATGTAGGGCATCCTAATAAGCGATCTCGACTTACTGGACATCCGTTAGTGAGCAAATCTCCTTAGTATTCTCTTACTTTAAATTCAATTCTGAATTCATGAAATACATGCACAACATGTGATATATGTACCTACTTCCGAATACATACATAATCAACCAATAATTTAGCGTTTATCACAAGTTCCATTATGAGAAACACTACTCTTTACTCCCACCGAACTGTGATATACGCTAACTGAAGTTGTACTCAACTCTAATCCAAATGAGATGACAATACAACAACCATTTCAAATACCATCAATTGACACAAATATGTCACCAAAGTTGTTATTGAGGATATTGAGTTTGGGGGAGATTTGGTTTCACTCCCCATAGAAATTTAAGAATATATTATGTGTCAAACTCAATATCCTCAATAACAACTTTGGTGACATATTTGTGTCAATTGATGGTATTTGAAATGGTTGTTGTATTGTCATCTCATTTGGATTAGAGTTGAGTACAACTTCAGTTAGCGTATATCACAGTTCGGTGGGAGTAAAGAGTAGTGTTTCTCATAATCGTTAATAACCATATCGGTGATTAAGCATAGTAAACTGAATTTGTACTAGATGCGTACCTTGATGCGGAAGCTTTAATCTCACAATAGAATCCGTATGCATAATAAATAGTTAACATGAAACGACAAACCTAAATTGTGTACGCAGTACACCGGGTTGGTGCTTCCAGCCTAGCCGGATGTCCCTATTCAACACACTGCTGAGAGTCACAGAGTATTGAGAACATTACGGTAGACCGGGGACCATAACCCCTATTTATAGATGTACACTAGCATCTATAAACGAGATAATTATCAAATCCGTCTCTCAAAGATATTGATAATTATCTCTTTGGTATCTACACAGGATATTCCCATGATTATAATTATCACACCAAAATCTTAACCAATATTTGATCACTTAAATTGATAGATTTATCTTTAATAATAGCATATTTAAATATTCGATAAATATTACGGTCTCATAATGAATATTTAATAAAATATTCCAACAAAGGAAACATAGTGATCGACTCAGGCACGGCCATGACAAGGGTACCACACAATATTTACGTTAAAATGAAACATGCAGTGATGGTGCAAGCAAATGCACGACCAGTGCATGATCCTAACGACCATTTTGACTTGTGTTTTAAGAAAGATGAGTCATTGCACGTACCTAACATAGTGGCAAACTTCAGAGGAGGAGATGTTTCCTTAAAACAGTACAATGCATTTGTGAGCGTGGACCAAATGGAATGTTTTGCATTTCGGGTTTAGACAGTATTCCTATTTATGGGAGCTTAGCACAACAGAATTTTATTGTTGGTATGATCGAGTTAGAGGAACCATTTCATTCACACCTTTCAAGTGTAGTGATTTTTAAAAACGTATTCATATCTTTTTTCTTTTAAAAAAAATCTTGTTGTCCACATTTCTATTTATTATGATACTTAAAACTTTAATTTCTTTCTACAAAAAATCTATAATTTCTTGTCAGCCCTACATATTAAGATTGAGAAGTTTACATATAATTTAGTTAATGATTAAGATTCAAGGATGATTTTAGTTGGTGTACCTAATTGCTACATGTCTTTTCATTTATTGATAATCAAAAATCATAAACATATATTGTTAAAATTCCATTAATGAGTTTGAACGGATGAATAAGCTTCCTGATATTGCACAAATGCATCAAAAATTGATGCACTCGAAGGGCTTGAACGAGATAGAATTTCTAAGCCTATCATATCCGACAATGAATTTTGTTGAGCTAAAGTCCCATAGATAGCCATCTCATCGTTAATAATAAACGCTAAACATACAACTTGCCCTAATGTCACATATGCATTGTAACGTTTTAATGTAACATCTCCGCCTCTAAAATTGGCTACTATATTTGGCAGCTTCAACTTCTCATCTTTCTTAAAACACAAGTCCAAAATGTTATTAGGATCAGGCACTGGATTTGCACGTGTCTGCATTTTCACGGCATATCTAAGTTCATAGTAAAACTTGCTCGGTAGTTCTGTCATTGGATGGTTCGAGTCGATAACTATGTTACCTTCCTCAAATGTTCCGGCCATGCCCGTAAATTCTATTCTTTTCTTTCCGACTGTTAATGCCTCCAGTGTCATAAAGTATAAATGAGGTGGGTTTTTATGGACCATTTGGACTTTGGTGACTTCTGAACCGAGTACTTTTGCCCTTATGCCAAAACGGATATGGCTGACTCTACCTTGTGATCCAAGTGGGATCAAGCAGTATGAGAATCTCATCATGCCATGAGGTCCGAGTTGTGTAACCAAAGACTGTTCTCCAGCTCCTAGACCGATAACAGCAGACACTACATTTTTAGGATTGATTTTATTATCAGTTCCACATCCAAAAGTGAAACTTGATATCTCAACTTCTTGATCAACAACTGTTGACTCCATTTTCATAATTTCCGTTGATAAAATCCCTCTTGAATAAGTTGCATCTGAGTAACGAGCGATATAATGACAAAATCCGTCTTCTCCGCACCGACTCAAAGACTCCGGAGGGCAGGGGTTGTTAATCCCACATGAGACTTTACTATAAGATGAAGACTGACTTGGATCAAAAAGTGTCACATGAGTGAGTGCATAAGTGCATGGTTTGCATGGAATCCACGTCAAATCGCTTCCGGTATCAGCTAGTGCAATAATATCAACTGGAGGTGTGCCTATACGAATCTTCATTAAAAATTGGGCATCATGTTTTACAAGTTCTGATATTGGACTGTTTGGAGTGATCATGTTAGATGATCTATTTACACTTCTTGCAATAGTTTTAAGAATAATTTCTGTTTGATAAATTTGGATCGTAAAATGGTGAACCGTATGAGTCGCGCTGATATAAATCGAAACTAAATGCATTAACATTTTCTGTATAAACAAACACACATGTTATGAAAACAAAAAAACCAATTCGAGTAGTCATTTTTCAAGAATTGTGAAAGAGTCTTTTGATAATTGTTTTGCAGTTTGACACAATAATTATTTATAATCGACTGCAAAAGAAAATCAATGCATATCGAAAATCGTATCTAGTTTAATTAAACATTTACCAAATTCTTTTTAACGTTGTTGGTTCTTTAAAAGTCTATGATTTTCTATTGTGCAGAGTTACAATGTATCTTCTTGAAACACGGCGAGATTAAATCTCAACGTAATTTGATTGATATTTCTGTTGATATTAAAATGATATTTGATTATATTTTAAATAAAATTAGCACAAATCGAAAAAATGGTTGCAATGAGAGTTATCAATTTTAGTTGAATTAATTGGAATTGGAATTAATTGCAACATTATGAAGAACAATTTAATTCGGATCTTAATTTTTTGTTACATATTACATATCTAAAAACGGCATAGCTTGAAATATAAACTATTGACGATATTACCCATGTTTTTTTAAAGGGGATTATCAGAATTCACTCCTACCCCATGATTCAAATCCGAAACTTAGGTAGTGGGTGCTTAAACACTAGGCCAACCCCACTTCGTCAACGATATTACCCATGTAAAGAAAGGGAATTGGCTTTTGTAACGTCGTCGTTCAGTTGCTATGAAATTCGGTATATAATGTTGCCGCTATAAACAGCGGTCAATGGCGTAAGTCAAACTTTAATGGTAACAATAGTTGAAGCAGCTGCATGGTATTCGACGCCGACTACTCCAAATTTCCACGACCACAAACCCGACACCACCTGTCTAAAATCCACGGCCACTTACTCCGCCGCTACCTCCACCAAGCATTTATGCCAAGTTTGGGAAGAGAATTGATGCTAGAAAGGTGTTTGATGAAATGTCTGAGAGAAGCGTCGTTGGGTATGAAGATGTTTAGAGAAATCAGTGAGTATATCATTGTTAAATGGAACTCAATGATAGTTAGCTTGGCAAAAATGGATGAGGTGACTTGCTATGGTTACATTTTGCCTAAATGTTCTCGTTAGGGTGCAGCGATGTTGGTAATCAGATTCATTCTCTGCGAGACTAATAAGACTTAAATGGTGGACTATTTGGAAATTTGGATATAGCAATGGAAGTCTTTGATGGAATGCCATGTATCCTGAAACTCAACTGCTCTTGTCATGCTTTGAATTGGTAAGATGCATTCGAATTGGATTATTTGAAGATATGATTAGCAAGCCTTTTCACTGTACAATTTGACTAACTTATACGACCAAAAGTTCGCATATCTTGATATTTTCGCTAATCAGTTATCATTCAAGTTTGATTCACGCAAGTCTTTCATTAATATTCATCTTTTAACTTTCTGAATAACCAAATAGAGATGATATTCTTTTTTCAGGAATTCGCTAGCGGAAAAGATATGAAAGAATCAGATTTCCTTTGCGTAAGGGAGTAAGTTTTAGCATTTGGAAGAAAACATAGCTTTTTTGCATATCAGCGTCATTAAAGTGCATATGAGGTCCTGTGGCAGCCACACACCACCTTGTATATAACCCGTATGTGTTGCCATCGGACCTATTCAAGGGTACTGATTCCTTGAAAATGTTCCAATAAGATTTATTTCGCAGCTACCATAACTAAATATCTAGGGGCAATTTACTTTACTCCACCCCTTAGGTCCTTTGGAAGCCAAGGAATTTATATCTCATTTCCATCATTTTCTTTGTGGAATGAAAATTAACTTTTTCTGATTTTCTCTGTGCTCTTTAGTTTTCTGAAAAATATAGATAATTTTCTTTTTCATTCCCCTCTGCATACATGATTTGGTACTTTATAATTAAGGTTTTAAATTACTTTAGAGTTGGGATGTTTATTTTCTCGAAGAGTTGTAGAATCATTTATAAATCCCCACTCTGAGAAAAAGGGGGATTGGATTGGAACATTTTTATGACAAGTTGTCGCTTGATAATTTCAGAACGCTGCTGTGTTAAAACAAAATTATTCATTTATTCACCAATATGTTTTTGACATTTTGAGATTGTGCCGTTGTAAAAATGCATGACCAGTTGTTTTGTCTGTATTGAAATCGTTATCCTCATGCTTTATTGTTTTTCATGCAGATTTATCTATACTGAAATACAAGATATCTGCGCTGAATTAGATGGAATTGCTGGTCAATGAAAGAAGGCAAGTAGATAAATAGAGAGCAAGAAATAAAAAAACTTATAAGGGTTGAGCTCCAAGCGATTGACACGCATCACCAGTAGCACATGTGGATTGCTAATTATCTAGTTATCTCATAAACCATAGCTTGCTAAAATGTGCACATAAAGTTGCTGCAGCTAGCAGATGTGATGCTTTTGTTCTTCTGATGTCTCCATCTTTAGGTAAGCCTTTCTGCATTCTGCGAGGCAACAACGAGATATGGCGGCAAAAGTGAGGATCGTTAAACAGTGAAGTTTTAATGCATACTAAAAGATGTAATTTACAGTACCAACTTAAACTTAATTTAACCTTCACTCCTTTTTCAGGTTGAGAAAAAAGAACAAAAGGGTTGTTTGGAAAGGAGTTGTTTCAGCAACAAAAGGTCAGCTTCATGCCTCATTTTGTAATTGTTAGTTGCATGGTTCATGCGGAAACACGAAGAAAGAATGTTCTGGTGTATTTACAACAATCCCTTATTTAATTTTCCATTTCTTATTGTTTCTTCCAACCCAAAAAAAGATACTACTTTTTCTAAAAGAGGAATCTTCTTTTATTTTAATCACTGATTAATTTATGTTGTCACCAAATCAGCACAAAAAAGGCATAGCCCATGCCTTCAAAACATTGTTCTGGTTACTCTAAGTGCCTATAAATTCCATCATCCTGTATAAAATCAGTCACATAAACTCTGTAAGTGTCCTAGTCTATATCTGAGAGTTTATTAATACTTTCACTCTCAGGTACACGAGAATATCTACTGACCCCATACTGTCGACATGGGTTGTTGTGAGGATGATCTTGTGTCAAATGTGTGCGAGATTTACCAGAAGCTTTCAGGTATGGAAAGCCTCAAGCCTTCCAAAGAGGTTAACATGATCTTCACTCAGCTGGTTCAACTGTGTGTCCCTCCTAGTCCTATTGAAGTCACCAAGCTGCCAAAGCAGATCCAAGAAATGAGGTCTAAGCTTATCAAAATATGTGGAGAAGCGGAAGGTCTTATGGAGAGTCACTACTCAGCCATATTGGGATCATTTGATTCCCCACTTGACCATCTCGACCTATTCCCATATCACACAAACTACATCAAACTTGGCCAGCTTGAGTTCAACATACTAAGCCAGCACCATGTTGGTTCCCCTGCCCAAATCGCCTTTGTGGGTTCAGGTCCACTCCCTCTTACCTCAGTAGTTTTGGCCCTCCAATCACCTCACCAAAACTACTTTCCACAACTACGACATTGATGAGTCAGCCAACAGATTAGCAAGTAGCCTTGTCTCGTCAGAACCAGACCTCTCCAAAAGGATGGTGTTCCATACTACAGATATTATGAGTGTAACAGACACTTTAAAGGAATACGACGTTGTGTTCTTAGCTGCTTTAGTGGGTATGGACAAGAATGCAAAGATCAAAGTGATTGATCACTTGGCCAAGCATATGGCCCATGGTGCAACTTTGATGCTGAGAAGTGCTCATGGTGCAAGAGCCTTCTTATACCCAGTTATCGATCCTTGTGATCTTCGTGGGTTCGAGGTTCAATCCATATACCATCCAACTGATGAGGTTATCAACTCTGTAGTCATAGCGAGAAAGACATCAGTCTCAACTCAAATGATTGATCAAGGACCCAGCACAAAGTTCCTCCCCTGCAAATCAGTGATCAAACATTTCAACCATGTCAATATGATTGAAGAACTCACTGTTGAAGATTGATTCCAAACATCTGCTGCTGAGAATGTCAGAATCACTTTTCTTGTATCATCTCTGTTGCATTTCTCTTCTGTTGTTCTCCATCTTTCACTTTGGTCTTTTCCTCGACTTTCAACAATAAATAATATATAAATAATTTATTTAAAACTAGTAATCTTTGCACATCATAATATGTGCACAATTAACAAATTATATGATAGTACTGTATATGTTATGGCATTTCTGAATAATTAAAAATATTGAGAATGTGAATTGTGGTTTCAAAAGAAATATTCATTTCCACTCTCTTGTATTTTATAGATATCATATATTAAAAACAAGGTATAGTACAAATAAAATATTACATAAACATCAAAAATCCAAAGTTATTTAAATTACACACATGAAAAAAATTATATACTTTACTAAAAATTGATACACTTAAATGGTTTGAATGAGATAGTCCTTTCAAACCAGTCATATGCGATAATGAAGTCTTGTTGAGCAATAGTTCCAAAAATAGTCGCCTTCTTATTCGGCATAAATGCGAAACATACGACCTCTCCTAATCTTACGTACGCATTGTAGGTTTTAATGGAAGATCCGCACCTCTAAAATTAAGCACTATTTTGGGTAACTCCAACAACTTATCTTTGTCAAAACATAAGTCCAACATTCCGTTAATATCATGCATTTGTTTTGCACTTGTCTGTTTTATACAGCATGTATAATTGATTTATAAAACTCTTTAGGTACTTCCATCATTGGATAGTCTATGTCCATAACTATATTACCTTCCTCAACGTCGTCCCGGATAAGCTTGGGAATTTGATTCTTACATTTCCGACTGTTATTGCTTCGAGTGTCATGAAGTATGAACTTGATGATTCTTTTTGAACCAATGGGACTTGAATGACATCTGAACCCCTATTACCGCAGCACGGCCGAAACGAAGGCGGCTAGGCTTTTCTTGTGCTTGAATTGGGATCAAACAGTATGAAAATTTAAGCAAAGTATAAGGTCCGAGTTGCGAAAGAAACAATTCTTGTCCATACCCAAGACCAACAACAGCAGGAACTATGGAATTAGGATTGATTTTATAATTAGTTGCACATCCAAATACGTAAGTACGTCCTTCAACAATATTATCAAAACGATTCGATTCCAACAATATAGTATCTTTCGATAAAATTCCAACTGATGAAGATCCATCAGAGTAACTCATACTATAATGACATTTACCATCATCTCCACATTGACTCCAAGGCATTAGAGGACATGTATGGTAGAGATCACACTTAACTTTTTGGTACGATGAGGAACGTCTTGGCTCGAAAACTTGCCCGTGCGTATTGGAAGGTCTGCATTGTACCCAAGTCAATTCATTTCTAATATCAACTTGTGCAGTAATAAGAACAGAGTATGTGCCTAGACGGATTTTCATCAAATATTGAGAACCTTGTTTGAAAAACTCCGGCACCGGACTATTGTTCGGTGTGACGATATTTGACGTTCTATTTATACTTCGAGCAATTGTTTTCAAAATAATTTCTTTTTTTGATAGACTCGAATTGAAAAATGGCGAACCGTATGAATCACGTTGAATAAGATCAACGCTGAATGCGTTAATGTTGTCAGTTTTATGTACAAACACACAAATTGTGAAAACAAAACAAGCAATGAGAGTTGTCATTTTTCTAGAAACACTGGAAGAATTTGTTTTGAGTAAATAAGTATTTATAATAATCTGTATAAAATTGTAAAAGAGCGTTCAATAAATTACGTTAAAATCATCATTCGAAATATAAAACTTCAATAAAATATTATGTAACAAGAAAACCAATGTTTTATGGAATTATGGATCGAAGTGAATAATGAATTTTTGGGAAGCATTTTCATAGAAACAGTAATAAGTAATTTGATGTTTGTAGTATGTCTATTGTGATGTTTTCTCAAAGTAAATTGAATCACAAATATCATTAAACTAACAACATATTTGAAATTAAGTCGAGTTTTAAACATGATTAATTATATTAACTACATCATAAAATTGGTCAATGGTTGAGTTTGATCGATGTAAATTATAATATCATGAAATTGATTTTATTTAATTATAAATAATTTAACACTAATCATGAAATGGTTCGACTGACATTTATGGATTTGAATTTATTCAAATATGACATCTTATCGTTAGTGATAAGTAGTTTTCTATGGCAACTGTTGACCTAATTTGGTATGTAATTATTATAAAAATTGAAGTATCAACGCCTGATTGATGTTGAAATTAATTGTCATTATTTATTTGA